>QLPI01003419.1:0-13327 GCA_003314275.1 Chroogomphus rutilus | reverse complement strand
GCATAGTTCATGCCAGTGCGCGGTGGTGTGTTGTGATGGCCGGGAGGAGTGGGACCCCGAACTAGAACGTGAATGTGACGATGTTTCTACGGAAATGTTTGGTGTGAGAATAGGGCTTAGAACAACGGGTGATTATTGTATGACGGAGCTGAGCGGATGACCGTGTGGAAGTCCGGAATGTTAGAAAGTCAGAAAGTCAGTTTATTATTCATTCTCGTTCTTTCTATTGTTTTCACTATTATTTTGTTTTATATTTTTTCTCTCATTATTATTGTCATTGCCACGATGTTATTTTATTGCATCACTGAGTTCACCGTTTCCCTTTGTGACACGTGCGTGACTTGCGCGTGACATTCACTCACATATCGTCAATTGCGCACGTCATATATGACGGGGGGCTCCTTGAACTCCGACCACCACCATCGCCAGGGCGCTTAAGGACTCACCCTACATTCGAACACTCAACGCGTTTGAACCACACGCTCCATCCATTCACTGACATCTCGAACTGGCACCCATCCAGTCCGAGTGTGCTCAGGATGATTCCGATGGCTCCCACGGTCCAACCACCACCGCCGCTGCCCATTGAACTCCCAGGACAGCCTACTGCAGCATCATTAGCTACCATACTTGAACAACTTAGTACTCTAATATATGGAATTGCTCTCCCTAAGACCAAGACTGCTAAAACAGTGACAATTTCTCTTGATGCCCTGCACCAAAGCTGCGACCTCATTTCCACAGCCTGATTGACACTCATAGATTTACACAACCTACAATTAACCAAAGTATATAAGCATCTGGATGCCATCTCCACCTACTTAGGCCTTCCAAACACCATGCAACCCACTGAGAAACACACCTATGCAGCCATCCTCACCTCACCCACTCTGCCAGCCCCACAGCCAACTAAAACACCATTCCACAATATGCAATTTGACCTCACACTTGCACAATCTGATTGCAACAATCCAGTGCTCTCAGGCCTGTCTGATGAGGAGCTAGGAGAGGAAATTGCCAGAGTCATTGAAGATGCCGATTGCTGGTTTAAAACAAGATCATACATACCAGATGCAGATGGGAATAAGGACATAGAGAACATCCCACCGCAAATCTGTGCTGTAGGTCGACACCGGAGTGGGGATATTTGGCTCACTACTTGCAGTGAAGCTGAACAAATATATCTTGCCTCCACAGCGCACCGCTGGCTCCCTAAACTCTCTGATCAGCTCTCTGTTGCCCAAAAGACTTTCCCAGTCATTGTTCATGGTATTCCCACTACATTTGACACCTCACGAGACAGCTGTGATGTTATCTCTCTCATCAACCAGAATGACCACATCATCACTCACCCCTCGACACTCCAACAGATTGAACTCCTCTCCTGCCTATGGAAAAATCAGCAAACTAAAACTCATATGTCTATAGTTCTCTTCTTTACGGATGCTCAAGTTGCCAATAGCTGCATCAGCCACCACATTGCATTCCAGGGTCACCTCCCCCCGACAACCAAATTCTTATATCACCTACCGCAATGCTATAATTGTCATCGATTTGGTCACTTTGCATGGCTCTGCAAGAGGACAACATCTTGTGGACAATGCTCAGGCAAACATATAACACAAGATTGCCTTTTCCCCAATGAAGAAAAATACAACAAACCTATACTGTATCAATACATCACACTGAGATGTGCCGTCTGCACAGGAGCTCATGCAGCAACAAGCCAGGAATGTCCAATGCGTAAAGCAGCCCTGGACCACCATGTGTGCAAACTTGCTGAGGATGGTCCCCTTTTTGAGGCCTAATCTAGCCAACCACACACTCTAAACTAGCTGCACCTGACCACTGCTTGACACCCTAATCCCTGAAGTATGATGTTTCTGCAAAACACATTGACCAAAATACCCTTTGCACTGCCAATCCTGACCCACCTATTTTGGACTGGACATAAGCTATCTGTGATGTTCTAGCAACTTGCTGGCACACCACAGAAATGAATGAGGTCTCGTTTTCCCCTACACTCACAAAACCCAGTTGTCATATCTCCTCATATCACGTATTCTATCTGCCACAGTTCCTAGTAGATAACTATCTCTCATGCAGTACTTTTGTTTTGTAGTTAGAGTGCACCATAAGCGCTTGTACTTCGAGCACTATAATTGAATCTCTCTCTCTCTCTCTCTCTCTCTCTCTCTCTCTCTCTCTCTCTCTCTCTCTCTCTCTCTCTCTCTCTCACTCTCATATATGATACATACGTACATGAAAATATTGTCCATACATTAGCGTATTTTTCCTGTATAAGTAGCTTAATTCTTAGCTGTATTAATAACAATTCAAGTGTCAGAGTGGGTTGGACAAGACTCTCCTCTGTGATGTTCACGTGTATTGTCAGGCTTCGGTAATGCCAAAGATGTGGGTGGAGAGCGGCCAAGTCCTGCAGGCCAAAGGTAGTGGCTTTGGCTTCAACGTACTCGTATGTTGTGCCCTACTTTCCGTGCATGCCACCAATTTGGAACAGAGGAGATACTCAGAGAGTGCCAAAAGTGCTGGCCTGAGTAGAGGGCTTTGCAGAGGAAAGAGAAGGTAAGGGGCCTAAGCCTAGTTGATACCCAGAATGAGGAAGTATGTACATGCATGTCCTACCTATATAGGTTAAGAAGAAACATGTGGAATAAGGAATGTGGGACAATAAGGTATATAGAGCATGTGGGGGTATTGTCCACAATGAGTAAAATTAGAATGGAGGAATGTAAACGGGGATAGGACAATGGAAATAGAATAATAGGAATGTGGCCAAGGATAGAATAATAGGGAGTGCCTGACTATAAAACAATAGGGTTGTAGCCAAGGATAAAACAAGGACAGGATGTCCCGAGGTGGGGCGGGTTAAGGAATAAGCAGTGGATGGGGTAGGATTAATGGATAGTGGATGGGGCAGAGTGGATGAGGGATAGGGACAAGGAATGTGGATGGTGGATATGCCGAGCCGAGACTGGCATACCAAGTGACTTGCATGTGGCATGGACACTTGTACATAGATGTAGTCTGGCTGTCCGGTCGGCACTGCCAAATGTATCGGACACTCGGTATGTGTACTTGATATGTATCAGATATGTGCATTCGGGTTGGTGGCTGAGATAAATGATAGATGGTTCTATCGCTCTTTCTACTTCCACTTCCTTACTACTCCCTGTTCCAAAGATATGAATATCGCTCAGGTTCAATGCCATGGAAGCTCACTTCTGACCAGAGGCCTTGAAGCAAATGGCTGATGCAAATTCCCAGAGAATCATCTTTTTCCAGAAGTAGGGCCCATAAAGCTCAATCTACTAGTGGGCCTGCCTTCTGGGCTACTTCCTGGATCAGTACCTGGCCCTGGTTTCTTGGCCAGTTCCTAGCATGATCCCTGGTCCATGTCTTGGCCTGCTTCCTATCCTGCTTCCTGGCTTGCTTCCTGGCCTATTACCTGATCCTCTATTACTGTGATTGGGACTCAAATGATAGGTCCTACTAGTTCTGGCATCCTCCTTCATATGTCTGAACCAGCTTGGTCTGCCAATTCCCTAGTGAGCACAGTAGAGTAAAAGAGTGACAAGAAGAAAGAGCAAGAGAAACTCAGACACAGATGGAGACACAGACACTAACACAGCTGGAGGATGTGATTGCTAAGACAAGTCTTGTAGTTACATGAAGGCACTTATACAACCAAAGTGTCTACAATATCATTTTTACAGTAGTTAAATGGATCAAACCCCCAGGAAAGAACTCAAGTAAGCAGACCTACCTAGAATATCTCACCTATAAACTCAGAACTCAAAACAATAGATTTATCATAACATGAACAATCATAGAAGCCCAATTCTCATACAACAATTGCTTCCATTGATAAACAAACAATAAATAAACAAAAAAAAAACACATCAAAGTATACTCAGATAGATCCTCTCATAATGGTAGACTAGGAGCAACCAGACTCTGTTTGTAAATAACAAGGAGATAAGTATACTACAATGTCAGCTTGGAACAACTCAATATCAAACAGTCTATAAGGCTATTAAGAACATAGGCAAGCAAGATTACAACTTTATCAAGGTCCAGAGTAGGGCTTGGCTTCATCTTATTGTTAAACTGTAACTCACCATCTTACTATATTCCATTTATTACTTGCTATTACATTCATGGCCAAATAGGATAGTTTTCATATACTATGTTTATAGTTATTTGTCTTACTGTACAATAAGAACTCTTGACTTAAGTCAACATCCTCCTATATAGTTGTTGGCTCAGACTCTAGTTGTACCAAGTATCTGATGTTGTGACGAACGGTGGAAGGAATGGAGAGAAGGGAGTGAGGGATGAGAAAAGAACCAAAACATGTTTGAGCACACATTTAATTGTATGACAAGAAAGAATAGTGTAAAGTAGTGTACAGAAAAGGTATTAGTGAGCATGCAGTGGAAAGTAGTATAGTACACAGACTTACTAGTAGTTACCATGCGAGAGACTCAAACCGACGGCGACTTAGACGCTAAGCGCCCGGATGACCAGGAGACATAGGGGCCAGAGGAGCCGAAATATATGGAATACGGAAGGAGACAAAGGGAAAACAGATAGGAGGAGATAGAAGGAACATAGGGGAAGAGACTCACATGTAAAGGAACGAGAACTGAGGGAACCGGGATGCATATATGCAGTCACCGAGGACAGATGACTGAGAAACAGGAGAATGAGACACGGGACACAGCTCAGAGAGGCGATAAATGTTGCAGACAAGAAGGGAACAAAGGGAGAAGTAGTTCTATTCAAATGGCACCACTGACAGGTGTCATATCTCTATGGAGATTCCATCGGGGCAGCCCACAGTGGGCCGACCCTGCATATGCTCCACAAAATCCGTCGATTATGGATCATATTTTAGTTACAGGATTTACTTGTATAAAGAGAAAGTAACTACAACGAATATCACCAGTCTCTCATACCGAAAAACCCCTACACTTATATTTGATATCTACTCGATGCACTCACGTGACGTCAAGCCGTATTGGGTCAAAACTCGTCGTCATTCAAGACTGCGGACCCAGCGGGGATAACTATATAGGTGCTATATATCACGCTCACGCCTCTATTGACCTGTTTCACTATTGTGGATCACCCACAATCAACCTACACGACTTTCAGTCAGATCGCCGCCAGCTCCTCGGACCAGTGCTTACATACGATCGACCCGCCGTGCGTCGTCTGCATAAGAGCATATAATTACATAGAAAATTAGCTACACATCCTGTAGCTACAATTCCTTGTATCATAGTAGCTAGTCCATCTACCAACCATTATTCCCCATCACAGTAATTAAGATCTGATTCTCCCATTACAGTTGCTAGGTCATATTCAACAACAGTTATCAGCAGGTTATGGGCCCTAGGGAATGGCATAGGTTAGGCCAACCCACATAGGTCATAGGTCAGGTGTCCTTGGGTGCGGGTATAGGTCAAGCTGATAGCACCCATAACCTGGCCCAACCTGTGGTGTCATGCATGTGGGTACAACATGCATGTGCCACATATGCTACTATCCCTACCAGACATCCAGCTTTGTGAAGTACTTAGCTCCCTTGAGCTGATTTACCAGCTCCAGAATGAGGGGAAGTGGGTATCGGTTCTTCACCATCATTGAGTTCAACTTTCAGTAGTCCTGAATGAGCCGGAGGGATCCATCCTTCTTCTTGATAAAGAAGACTGGCGATGCCATTGGAGATTTAGAAGGTCAGATATGCCCAGTCTGAAGGTTCTCTTGAATGAAGGTGTCTAGCTCAGCTTGTTCTAATGGGGACATGGGGTACACCTTGCAGTTAGCCGGACTGGCCTCCAGCTCCAGTTCAATGGTATGATCCCAGATCTTCCTCTCTGAGAGCTCGTTGAGTAATTGCAAGGTCAAATTCAAATTAGAAAAGTGGAGTAAAGGTATAAATAGAAATGGAAAAGTGAAGTGAACAGTTTATAATATCAACAGAAAGTAAAGCTACTGTGCCAACCCCTTATGCGTCATATGCTACAACACAGTCTAGCACCTGCTTCCAAAGCAATCCATTGCTAATTCCAAGGTTATCAAACACCTTGCATTTTCCCTAGCTGGTGACACTGTCAGTGTATTTACTATAGATGGCTGCAGGCATTTCAACTAGACCTTACAATTCACTCAAGTCTCAACCATAGTCTATACATCTGAAATCCAAGCATCATTTCTTTTTCTTCCTCTCTTGCAATTTGCTCATGGCCTTAAACCTTGTAGACAATAGGACATCTCCATAAAGAGGGGCCAGTGACTATGCCACCATTAATTCTCAGAACCTGGCACTTCTTTCACACTATTTGGCATTATCCCTACAAGCAATACTAGCAACTGACTAACTTTCCATCCCATACCAAACTGATAACCTGATATCTTGAGCCAGACTCTCAGGGCTAGGCCTATGAGCCTTCAGGAGAGCATACTGCCAGACCCAGAAGGAGGATAATGTATGATGGGGAAGCAGTGCATGGGCACAGGGTATATAGAGCATAGGACTCACTAGCAAGGGGTCTTAGGTTTTCCTCTTAGGAAATCCCCCATTGCTAGGCGAAGTCCCTTCCTTTATGTACATAGATGAATGATGTTATGGCCCATGCCCCCAATAAACCCACATTAATCCCCACAACCACCCGCACCGTTTCCAGGACCTTTCCGACCATTTAAAGCCTGAAACAATTGCTTTCTGCGAATCTATTGTATCAACCTGAAGTTCCACAATCCCGAACCTCTGCAATTCCAAGACCTAGGTTCTGCTCTTTGATAAACGATGCACAGGATCATCGCATACCTCACTCCCTTGTTCTTCGTTCTCTATTAGCCCCTTGTACTCTTTCCTCCCCTTGTCCTTACTCGGCAAAAGTTAGTACAAGGATTAGTTACATGTATATAAACCACCAGTCAACTGGACTATTCGCCAGTACAAATATCAACTTAATTCTACATTGTAGTTTCCGATTCAATTCCGGTAAACTTTCCAACTTTCTGAAATTAGGGACAGACGATCGAGGAGGGCACAACACATAAGTTGAAGCCAAGTCCCTGCGACCTTGAATAACTTGAACGACTAGTCATACAACCTAATACCGTGAACAGTCCTAAGCCCCCGGCACTTTCCATCTTTCCGCCTTGTCTGCTTCCGTCCATGAACCGCGACCTCTAGTCCCCCCACCTCCAGAATACCGAACCCCCTCTCGGAAACCATTCGGAAGCCTCTGGAAACCCTTCTAGAAGTATCTAGCTAAGCGTCTGACATGCAGATTTAACAAATGACTGAATTTAGGAAATTATTACAATGTAAAGGAATGATGTAGTCGTAATAAAAGTAATATCTCCCAAAGACAAAGCAATGGCAAGGTTCAAAATAGGGTTAGGCTTCAACCTGTGTGTTACACCCACCAGATTGTACTGGACCCTAATTTCATAAAAGCGAGAGCAGAAATGAAGTCTAAGATGAATGAAAAGAAGCTTAGTTGAAATCTTGGTTGATTATCTGACTAAAGACCGAACTACTGAATGTACAAGATCTTTATACTACTCTCAAATCTACAAGGAGTCGACTAGATTCCTATAATAGATAAGAAAGTCCAAGGATCATGAAAAGCAAGAACAGAATACTACATACTGCCTCCTAAAAGAACAATATACATCAGCTTCTATCCTATCAGTCCATGTGACTTGTGTGACACTTTTCTTAGTCATCTGTTGATCTTCCAGTGACAGGGATTAGTACAATTGACTTGCCTGTATTAGTCTTAGTTAAGTAGTTGATTTTCCTGCTTGATGCCAAGGGTGGGTGACATCCTTGTGATTCTACAGGGTGAGATTGGTTATTGATTTTCTAGTTGATTACATTCTGCTTTAAGAGTTGATCTGCTCAGTTGATCTTCCTGACCAGAGATATTCTACAGTTAAGTGTTGTTGCCTCATAAGCACTACATTTGTCCTGTCTTTACCTCAGAGTGAATGAACTTGAATCTCAAGTCAATCCACTTATTTCCTTTAGCCTCTGAGCACATTCCCTTCTTTTAGGAATACTTGGACCCCAGAGCCAATACAGACTTTGCAGACTATTAGTCTTTATTGCTAAGAAACACATTACAATCTAGTTGTCTTAACTTTGTCAAGTTATTACAGAGGGTTGTAACCAAGGTACAAATATTAAATTATTTCTGGAGTTGTGCTACAGCAAAGTTTATTATTCTCTTAGACTTGTTTATTCCATGGTCATAGAGATTGGAAGTGTTATTAACTTAATACCACAGTCTTGACAGGTTCCAAAACAGATAGTTTACTATTGTCTGTTAAGATTTGGTGGTGCTGAGCAAGGATTATAGAAAGAGCAACTGTTTGGCTTGAGCAGAGGTAATGGCTCATTGCAAATAGATGAGGAATTACAAAGCATGTTTGACTAATGTGACATGGCAACCAATGCACAGATGCCAATCAAATTATTCCAACACACCTCCTTGAGCAGCATCAACTCTTTATGCACCTCCTGAAATCCAAACTCCTAAACTTCTATCTTAGATCTTCAGATCCTATGCTGATACATAGTGTGGGGGGTAGATCCACTTCTGAGTTCCATTACACATGCATATCCAGGGTTCCATAAGTAGAGTAGAATGGAAATCCTCTTGGTGGTAGGACAAACAGGCTTTTGGTCGGCCTGGTATACTTTCACTAGATATGGCTTCTTGGTTTGGTTACAACAGGCTTTTACTAGGCCTGGCACACTTTCAGTAAGTGCAGACTCCAATACAGTTTAAAGTTATAACAGACTCTGGTCAAGTTTAAGTCATAGAGGACTACAATCTAGTTTGAAGTCATAGCGGACTCTGATCTAGTTTAAAGTTGTAGTAGACTCTGTTGCAGTTTAGGCTTTTGAGGTTCCACAGTTCCTATCAGCACCTGTGGTAGTGGTTAATAAGAGTAACCTATGATCTGTTTGTGTTGAATTTTGGTGGTACTGAGCAAGGACTGTGAAAAGAGCAACTTTTCAACTTGAGCAGAGGTAATGGCTCATTATAAACAGATGAGGAATTTGTCAGAGGACAACCTGCTTTCCAGACCGAATTGAAGCCGAAGAGTAGAGAGTGAAGGGGCGTGGACCAAGGATATCAATGGGCTGAAGAAGGGATGGATGTTGTTAGGCACCAGGAATGCCGATGATGCATGGGCCGAGTGCTATTGCAATAGTGCCAACTTCACGATGCTGGCAGGAATCAGCCAAGTCCTGTAGACCGATCAGAGTGGCTTGGCTTCAATGTACTCATCTGTTGCACCCTACTTTCCACGGGTGCCACTAATTTGGAACAGAAGAGGAACCCCTGAGAGTGCCGAGAGTGTCGGCCCGAGTAAAGGACTTTAGACAGGAGGAGAGAAAGACAAGAAGGCATAAACCTAGTTGATATTCAGAGTGAAGAACTATCTACATACATTGGCTACTTATATAGGTTAAGAAGCAAGATATGGAACAGGATGGCATAAGGAATAGAGAACAATAAGGTATGGAGAGCATGTGGAAGTATTGTCCACAATGACCAAGAATAGAATAAAGGAATGTAAACGAGAATAGAACAATGAAAATAAGATAATAGAAATGTGGCCAAGAATAGGACAATAGAAAGTGACTGAATATAAAACAATAGGGTCATGGCCGAGGATAAAACAATAAAGAAATGTCCTGAGATGAGACGGGCCAAGAAATAAAGAATAAACGGAGTGGGGATTAATGGATAATGAGTAGGGAAGAGTAGATGAGGGATAGGAATGGGGAATGTGGATGATGAATGTGCCGAGCCAAGACCGACATACCAAGTGACATATGTGTGGCTTGGTCACTTGCATGTGGAATTAGACTGATCGTTCAGTTGGCACTGCCAAGTTACTGGATACTCGGTACGTATACTTGACAGACATGAGATGTGCTCTCCTTGGTCCTGCACAATGCTGAGCTAAGATACCAACAATGCAGGCCAGTTACTGGGGGTTTGGGTTTGGATACCTTAGGGCCTGGCTGGGGGGTAAGGTATGTTGAAGAAGCAAGGCATGGGCAAAGGGTATATAGAGTATGGACTCACTGACAAGGGACCTTAAGATTTCCTCTCAGGATTTCCCCCTTGTCAGGTGAGCCCCTCTCCTTCTTGTATACATAGACAGTATCTAAACTGTTAGGATTTCCCCCTTGTCAGCCCTGTGTGATAGTCTACAAGTGCTACAAAGTTGCCCTAACAGCTAGTTGCTAGTCAAAAGATGGTGGAAATCATTTTTAACATCATCTTCATTCAACCTTGGGGAGAGCTTTGGTTTAAAACCATTGTACTTCTATTTGTATAGAGTTTATGCATTGTTGATGATGAGAGGAGATAGGAATGTGGTCATGGATTATTAGCATGTCATGCTCTGATAGCCACAATATCTTTGTAGTCAGATTAAGGTCAAATTAGCTCAAATCTCACTTGGGGTTTTTTTAATTAGCAATAGGAGATGCATATCTTCCCTCATGTAAATACTCTATGACAAGCAAAAATTACTAATTTAAGATTGTATATTATCAAAATCAAGTAAGGTAGAAGACAAACAGTTTCCGCTAAGGTAATGTGATGTCATGGTCATGGTCACAGGTGCAAAAAATTTCATTATCATGTCAAAATTTTATATTCTGCTACAGAGGATGGTGATTTTTTCTTGGAAATAATGATTGTGCTATACTATATAATATCAGCCTTGTCCAGCTTAGCTAAAATAGTATCTGGTATGTTGCCAGATGCTTGTGCAAAATGGTGGATATGCCACTTGAGTTACATGACCTTAGCAGAATTTGGATGTCCTCTACCTTACACATGGGAATGACATTCTATATATGGAATGTTTCCTTATATAGGTAATTATGTCAGTGCAAAAATTTGTGACCAAAAAATTCTTGACAGTGTCAGACTGCTTAAAGATGTGATTATGAATTTTGGGAAAGTTTGGATATACTACATTTGCAATAGTGATTTTTTTCAAAAAGTAAAACCAAGACCATGTACATATAGTTCTATGCCATTGATCTGTGGTCTCAGAATCAAATTTTGAGCAATGTTGCCAGATCCTTGTGTGAAATGGTGTATGTGACACTTGAGTCAGGTGACCTTAGTGGTGTTAAGTCTTGGTAATGCTGATTTTGCAGACGGGAGTTGGTCAAGTCCTGCAGACCAATCAAGGTGGCTTGGCTTCAACGTGCTCGTGCATTGCACCCTGCTCTTCCATGCGTTCCACTAACTTGGACTGAAGAAAGACCCAGGAGGGTACTGAGAGTGTCTGTTATGACTGGTTAAAGCCGAGGAGTCAGTCAAGTCCTGGAAACCATTCGAGGTGGCTAGGCTTCAATGTGCTCGTGCATTACACCCTGCTGTTCTGTGCATGCCACTGATTTGGACAGAGGAGAGGCCTGTGAAGGTGCAGAGAGTGTCAGCTTGAGCAAAGGACTTTAGACAAGAGGAGAGCAGACAAGGGAATGTAAACCAAGTTGATATTCAGAGTGAGGAATTATCTACATACATCCGCTACTTATATAGGTTAAGAAGCAAGATGTGGAACAGGGTGGCGTAAGGAATGGAGAATAATAAGGTATGAAAAGTCATGTGGAGGCATTTTCCACAGTGATCAAGAATAGAATAAGGAATGTAGGTGAGAATAGAATAATGAAATATGGCTGAGAATAAAATAATGAGGGAGTGGGTGAGAATAGAACAATAGAGGACAGCCGAAGATAAAACAATAGGGCCGTGACCGAATTAATAAATGAATAGTAAATGTTCTGAAGGAGAATGGATAAGGGAATGGACAGGGAATGAGAGAATAGTAAGGGGTGGAGGGGATAGGATGAGAGGAGTGATCCAGACAATGAACCAGATGTACCAAACCGAGACCGCATGGTAGTGAGGGATGATGTGGGTAAGGGTCAGTCGGTCGGTATTACCGAATGAACCGGAGCTTGGTATTATGGACTTGACAGTGTCGGCCTGAGTAAGGGACTTTAGACTAAAGAAGGGAAGATGAGAGGAGGTAAACCAAGTCGATATTCAGAGTGAGGAACTGTCTACATACATTCGCTACTTATATAGTTTAAGAAGCAAGATGTGGAACAGGGTGGCATAAGGAATGGAGAACAATAAGGTATGAAGAATCATGTGGAGGTATTGTCCACAGTGATCAAGAATAGAATAAGAAATTTAAGCAAGAATAGAATAATGAAATATGGCTGAGAATAAAATAATAAGAGAGTGGGTGAGTATAGAACAATAGAAAATGGCTGAAGATAAAACAATAGGGACGTGACTGAATAATAAGTGAATAATAAATGGCCCGAAAGGAACCAGGTAGGGGAAGGGATGTGGAATGGGAGAATAGTGAAGGATAGAGGAGATGGGATGAGAGGAGTGATCCAGATAATGTACCGAATGTACCGAGCCAAGACCCCATACTAGTGAGGAACAACTTGTCACTGGTGTGTGGGTTTAATTGATAAGGGTTGGTTGGTCAGTATTGCTGAGTGAACCAGAGCTTGGTATTGTGGACTTGACAAGAAGAAACTGTTTGTCTTCTACCTTAATTTTAGATGAAAATAAATTCCTCCTGAATACAATTCTTCTCCCCTCCTTATATAGTTTGGCTTAAATGTTGCTTATAAGGTAGAAGACAAACGGTTTCCGCTACATCATGTGACCGTGACAATGTCATGGTCACAGCGCAAAAAATTTCATTGTTTAAAAAATTGTATTCTGCTACAGTATAGTAGACTTCCTTGATACAAATTTCAGTCAAGCTCAATTTTAGCTCACAATTTTGTAGATTAAATTTAAAAAAAATTATATAACAGTTAAGAAGTGACTTGAGAACATCTTTGCTCTATATTATGGGGGCAAAAAAGCTGTTGTTACAGCAGAGTAAATTTTTTTGTGCAACAGGTCAAAATGTCACATGTAGGGGTCCTTGATACAAGCGTGACACCTAATTCTCTGTGCGTGGAATTTGCGGCCCGGTGTGATTGGTCATCCATTTCTTTATATTATTAGCATGTCGCATGTCTGTCAAGTACCGTACCGAGACACATCTATTCGGCAATGCCGACCGAGCAATCACCCCATATCCACGACCAAGTACCCGCGTTGCATGCATGACACTTGGTACGCTGGTTTCGGCTTGGCACATCCACCATCCACACTCCCTGTCCCCACCCCTCGACCCTTGTCACCTCGGGACTTCCTGTCCT
>QLPI01003411.1:0-10696 GCA_003314275.1 Chroogomphus rutilus | reverse complement strand
CCCAGGTCCGAGGGACCACCGAGCGAGAGATAGGAATGACCTTAGCAGGGTAACTAGAACCCAGAGTGAGCGCCCAAGCCTTGGACTTAGTACCAGGGAGTTGGCTCTACAGACTCCGATGTGTTGATTTGTAAGCTAGTGCACAGACCACTTACATAAGGGTATAAAAGAGGCTCACCAGCAGCGGGATCCTTAGACTTTCCTCTTCGGATTCCCCCTGCTTAGGTGAGGACCCCACATGTATTCAGGTAGTAGTTATAATTAACCTTCAGATTCCCCCTTCTTAGCTCGCCTCTGAGATATATCTTGGGGCTGTAAGAGGGTTGCCCTTACAGCAGGAAAGTCTCACCCAATAAGGACTGAGGGGCCAGTCGCGCACTTTGACCCAGCGAGTGATGTCCTCGTGGAGAGATTATGACGGCCGACACCCTCCCTCCTCACACTCCAGACAAATCTGTCCTGTTCCTGACAGCGCACTTGTACCTACTAGAGGGAACGGCGCTAGCACAGGAATGACAGAGGAAATGGAGCCTTAGTGGACTGCTTCAGGCGACACTGTAAACCACCGCATAGTCGGTAGAGCACACAGCCCTCTGAAGGCCAAGGCGACGCTATAAACCCTCAACACCCCCTAACACTTTCTAAAACTCGCATTCTTCTATTCCAACTACCCAGCGTACCTACGAGCCGAACAACCCCCCCTATGCTACTCTATGACCCGTATGACCCACCTCATACCTGCACTCTCCAAACCGACTCCCTACGTGCTTCCTCTCATCCGATTCTCCACCACAGCATGACTCTTCATTCCGCGACTCCCTGTCCTTGGCCGGAAGCCCCCCACAGAACCCTACAGCTGCTGCCATGCAGATGACATGAACAACAACCGGCCGGTGCTCAACCAAGTGAACACCCCGGTTCTCCATCCTAGCTGCACATCGTAGGCTCCATACCTTGGACACATCGGCAACACCGCTGACGTGCATGATGTGCTATGTGACGTGCTCGCCGAGTATACCCCCACCATCACCGCCGCATCCACCTTCCAACCCACCTTAGGCTAGCAGTGACAACCCTGCACATCTCTGGAGACATGCATCCGCTCCTAGAGAGCCCACCCCCCCTTCTAGTTTGCTTGTCTGCGACAAGTCCAGTCCCCTGGCAATGTCATCCCCCTTCAAATTTGCACCGCACTGGCCTTTACGCACCGACGATGCTCACACAGCTGATGCCACCTTCCTCTGCTCATCCTCAGATGGGCCAGCCTTCACTACGTGCGCTATGGACATGCGCAACAACACCGCTTACCGCCCGTGACGCCAATGCCAGACAGACCCAGAGTCCTGGGGCTACTGTCAAGTTCCGGCAAGCCCGCACATAGTCTGCTTGAGGATGTACACGTCAGGACACCAGGATGCTGGGCCTAGCTCAGGAAAAGTGCCCTGTACCAGAGGATGAGTGTACTGCCCAGATTCCGCGACAACGACACCTGCGAGTCTGTTCAATGCAATTCCTCGAGCCTCGGTGTCACTCCTAAGACTCCCTGCCGTCCCTCCAACGCAGTGTAACAAGCACCCGCACTCGCAGAGCCATCTAGCAACCTCGAGGCTGCCCATCCGCGGTCATTCCACGCTGCCGCTCATCGTTGCATGAGAGCGTTCACCGCAGACACGGACATCCGCCTTGCCATCGATCATTGGCATGCGAGACCCGCCGTCATCAACCATGGCTGCAGGCCGCGCAGACATAACATGTGCCCTCCGTTCTGCTGCACGCGTCATCGCAGTAATGGATGCAGGACCGCCATGCCCGAATGGCACAACGGTGACACGGACTCTTCAGGTTGGGAATCTGCTCCATGCACCACGACCCCGCGATCCTTACCCATCGCCATCGTTCGACGTTGACACCCATGTGGCACCTCGAGTCTTGCCCTCAATTGCACGACTATCATCATCCCCAACGGCATCCCCGAAGACTAGTCCCACCACAAACACTCAGACACGTGATGCAACCCCATGACACCCGCATGCCAATGCCCGCACACCTGACTGTAGCCCACGGTCGTCCCTTGCTGCCACCGCCAGTTCCAGGACTGCCCCAAGAGGTCGCGTAAGCTGCGCTCGTCGCGCATACCAGGCATGAGCCCTGTTCGACCACCGGAGCAAGGAGAATGAGCAATGACAGGGCTGGGCTAAGAAGAAGGCAGAAAAGGAGACCTTCCCAGTTTATGCAAAACCATCAGCTCCGGATGCCTGCCTTTGAATGACCCCACGATCAATCCCCGTCGCCATCGCTCTCGTCCGACAGCTCCTGCAAGCACAACTGACCTGGCCGCGCTAGCTGAGCAATGTCACCCACCCGTGTCTGCCTAATACCGTCATCGACTGGCTATGCGATCCACCTGCCGCTCGGATGTACGTCGACAAGCTACAACCACCACGACGCGTACTGAGCACAATCCCTCGTATTTGACGCGAATACCCTGACTTGCTGCAGCCTAGGAGGTCGTGAAAGACGTGTTTTCCGCTCGGCTAGACCCACGCTCGCACTTGCATTACGCACACGCACATCCTCCCACTTGATTCCGGTGTCCAACGTGCCACCTACACTCAAGCGACGTGCGACCCAACGCACGGCCCGCTAGCCACGTTACCATCACATGCCACGTCCCTGGATCTCTGTGATGCGCCATATGGGCATACGTGACACAGCCCCATGAAGCCCTCGATGGTCACCCTTGTGCCGGTGCCCGCATACCCGCCTGTGGCCCGCAATCCCCAGCAACCGGACTGGCTGAGGAGACCCCGTTCTCCCTGACAGCACGTAGGTGTCACCCAGTAGCCCTGATGCGATACCCTGCCATCGCTCCCTACCGGCGCTGTCAGTTCCGGGAATGCCTCTGGAAGCTGCAACGCTCGATCCACCATCGTTCGCCCGTCACGGTCGCCGCCTCTTACACGGTTTGTCGACGCTATGTCCCTGCACATCCAACACCTGTATCCTGGCCGTCCACTCCTGATACTGGGTACGTCTGCCCCACATTTCCGTGTGCATGACTTTGTTGCTCGTCCGCTCGTGTCCCTACACATCTGAGTGCTGTCCGCCTCCATGACCGCCCCCTACCGTCGCCGCTAGTTCCGGGAATGTACCAGGAAGCCACGCTCGCCACGCAGTTCGATTTCCGTGCTCATGCTCACGCACCTGTCATCATCGCTCTGACTGACGCCACTCGCTCTGGACGATGTCTGTTCATGTCCTTGCGTGTCTGCCTCCTGGTTTTCCACCTGTCCATTTCCAACACCCCATGCATTGACCTCCTGCATTTCTGGTCATCCGTGTTCCATCACCCCATGCATCTGCGTTCTCTCCACACCCGTGCTCCTGCGTTCGCGCCCACATCATTTCCGCTCCTTGGATTCTGCACATCCTGCCTTCCGAATCCTGGATGATCCGCTCTCCGGATTCCCACACACCTGCCTCCTCGCACCCTTGCACCTTTTGATCTGCCCTATCTCTATCTCCTGTACACCTACGCTGCTATTCCTCCCATATGGAATGGCTACATCCTAGAGAGGGGGTAGTGAAAAGCTAGAGAGGGGGTAGCAGAACCCTAGAGAGGGGGTAGTGACATCCCAAGGAGTATGCCTTTTTTTTCGGAGAATACGTCGAGGGCGACATATGTTAGAGAGGGGGTGAAGGCCTAGAGGTCCTGGTACAGCTGTGAAGCCTGAGAAGACTAGCTAAGCAGCTGTAAGCTCACAAGCCTAGGACCTTGATACCGATGTAGAGCTCTGAAGACCAAGCCTGGGGTTACTACCCTCGGTGATGACCTAGGTGCAGACTGAGACGTAGTCACAGGATCAGACTCTAATCCAACCCAGAGGATGACCTGCACCTAGTGAGGACCTGTGGGCCTCTCAGCAATGACTCAGGCTTGGGCCAGATGCTCTGCAGGGGGATCAAATTTATTTTTTCTTTCTCCAGCACATCAAGGATGCTGCGCCATAGAGAGGGGGTGATGTCAGGGGACGACCCTTTCCGAAGCCTGAAACAAGTCCAAGGTCCTATCTTGGACTCTCCCCAACTCCAAGGTCCTATCTCAGACTCTCCCCAACTCCGAGGTCCTATCTCGGACTCTCCCCAACTCCAAGGTCCTATCTCAGACTCTTCCCAACTCCAAGGTCCTATCTCAGACTCTCCCCAACTCCGAGGTCCTATCTTGGACTCTCCCCAACTCCGAGGTCCTATCTCAGACTCTCTCCAACTCCAAGGTCCTATCTTGGACTCCTCCAACTCCGAGGTCCTAACTCGGACTCCCACCAACTCCGAGGCTAGGAGATCCAAGTCCAAGCTCTATCTTGGACTCTGCATAACTCCGAGGCTAGGAGACCCAGGTCCGAGGGACCACCGAGTGAGAGATAGGAATGACCTTAGCAGGGTAACTAGAACCCGGAGTGAGCGCCCAAGCCTTGGACTTAGTACCAGGGAGTTGGCTCTACAGACTCTGATGTGTTGATTTGTAAGCTAGTGCACAGACCACTTACATAAGGGTATAAAAGAGGCTCACCAGCAGCGGGATCCTTAGACTTTCCTCTTCGGATTCCCCCTGCTTAGGTGAGGACCCCACATGTATTTAGGTAGTAGTTATAATTAACCTTTGGATTCCCCCTGCTTAGCTCGCCTCTGAGATATATCTCGGGGCTGTAAGAGGGTTGCTCTTACACTAAGTGGTCTTCGGACTGACTTATATAAGAGTGCTAGTTAAGGGATGGAAAGTACTGAAAGCCTGTGAAAGTTATGAGTCACCCTGTAGTCATTAATGAGTCATATTCCCACGACTGGTAGTCTCGTGACTGGTCAAGTCATGAAATATTAATAGTATGTGAGTCGTGCTTCTGGGCTGACCTTATGTGTAATAATTATTACGTAAACCCAGGAATTTGTTGTACAATTGAGTCTTGAGAGCTTGAACCAGCAGTTTGGCACCATTTTCCATGTGTGATTGTTTGGCACCTGGCTGTGGGTCCTTGTGGGTCCAAGTAGAAAATAAGCGAAAATTATAAGTGTTTTTGGAGGTTTTCCTTGGGCTTGAAGAGCTTGATGATTTAAGAGTTAATTACTTAAAAGTAATTCACTCTTAAATGGCCAGCCAAACATTATAATATTTTTTTGGTAGTCCAGATAAGACTGATTTTAAGTTGGATTTTTCCTTGGAGGAGAGGTTTGGATTCCTACACATTGAACCAGTTGGGAAGTGTCCAGACTTTCAAGGGATCATCCCCTGTTCTCTAATACCTCCTCTTGTCTAAAGTCCTTCGCTCAAGCCGACACTCTCTGCACCTTCACAGGCCTCTCCTCTCTCCAAATCAGTGGCACACATGGAACAGCAGGGCACAACACATGAGCACGTTGAAGCCTAGCCACCCCAAACGGTCTGCAGGACTTGACTGACTTCTTGGCTTTACCCAGTCATAATACCAAAAGATAAACAATGGCGAGGTTGTCAGGAACCATATGCCGGCATGCCCGACTATTCAATTCAGCCCACTCAGCCCAACTCTGCTCTCGCTCGCTTATCCAACCATATGCCCTCAGCCCATGGACTATATGCACCTCGTGTATCCGTCTTGGCATCACATGCTCCTGTCAATTCGCTCCACACATTTACATCACATTCCATATGCTCGCTATTCCATTCCGTCGTCATTTACATTTAATATCCTTTCATTTATGTTCCATTCCATTTTCATTCATTCGCAATTCCATTCAGTCTTTTATGTCCGATCTGCTATTATGTTCCTTAGGGTAACTCCATTGGGAATTGGAGTGACACATCACTCCACAATGTCATGGAGGAGATCATTATTCGGGGCGTAGTATTCTATTCTCGCTTTTCACGATCCTCAGCTTTCTCATTCTATTATAGGAATCTCTTCGACTCCTAATAGATTAGAAAGTAGTATAAAAGATCTTGTACTCATAGTTCAGTCTTCAGTCAGAAAATCAACCTTGATTTCAACTAAGGTTTCTCTGTTCATTTCTGTCTGTCTCGCCTTTATGAAATTGGGGACCATGCGGTCTAGTGGGCACAACACAATACGTTGAAGCCAAGGCCCATCCAGAACCTCACCATTGCCTCGCCTTTGGGAGATTAAATATATTATGATTACATCCTTTCTCTACATCGTAACAGAGGTTCAGAGTAGGGCACAGCTTCAACTTGTATGTTGCGCCCACCAGATTGCACTGCTCTCTAATTTTGGAATAGCGAGACAGAAAGAATTAGCTTAGTCGAAATCAAAGTCAATTATCTGACTGAGGACTGAACTACTGAATGTACAAGATCTTTATACTACTTTCAAATCTACTAGAAGTTGACTAGATTCCTATAATAGATAAGAAAGCCGAGGATTGTGAAAAGTGAGAACGGAAATACTACATCCCAAATCTTGATCTCCTCTGTGACATTGAGGGGTGACGTGTCACCCCGATTCCCAATGGAGTTACCCTATGGAATGTAATAGCAGATTGGATATAAGAGACAGAACAGAATTGCAAATAAATAAAAGTGGAGCGGAACATAAATGAAAGGATATTAAATGTAAATGAAGACAGAATGGAATTGCAAGCATATGGAGTTTGACGTAAATGAGTGGAGTGAATTGACAGGAGCATGTGGCACCAAGACGGATACATGAGGTGCATATAGTCTGTGGGCTGAGGGTGTATAGTTGAATAGGCGAGTAAAGGCATAGTTGGGCTGAGTAGGCTAAAATGAATAGTTGGGCATGCCGGCATATGGTTCCTAACATCGAGGTTCTGAAGGCATAGCGGGTCGGGGTTGGGTTCACGGACAGAAAGGCAGAAGTGGACAGGAAGCACCGGAGACTTAGGGCTGGCTGGTAATTAGGTAGACATGACTAGTCACTAGGTATTTGAGGTCGAAGGGACTTGGCTTCAACTTATGTGTTGCGCCCTCCTCAATCATCTGTCCCTAATTTTGGAAAGTCAGAAAGTTAACCAGAACTGAATCAGAACTTAGGATGCAGACTAAGTCAATATTCATACTGGTGAATAGTCCAGTCGACTGGGGGGTTATATACATGTAGCTACTTCCTTGTACTATCTATTGCCAAATATGAGACAAGGGAGGGGAGGAGTACAAGGGGTCAATAGAAAGGAGAAAACAAGGAAGTGAGGTACACGGTGATCCTGCATGTCACTTATCAAGGAGCAGAACCTTGGTCGCAGACTCAGGGGTTTGGGATTGTGGGACTTTGGATTGTTGTAACGGAGTCATGGAGAGCAGTCATTCCAGACTTTTATGGTTGGAAAGGTCCCAGAAAGGGTGCAGGTGGTTGTGGGGACTAATAATGGGTTTGTTAGGGGCATGGGCCATAACAGGAAGGTTTCTTGGCTAAAATATAAAAGGTATGCAAAAACATTATAAAAGAACTAAACTAGATTTTATAGAACATCCATGGAAATAATCCTAGGCAAGGGTAGAATAATAGTTCACGGACATAAACTATTATTCCTACACATAATTGACAAGTCACCTGCCAAGGCCCCCTCTAAACAATTGTTTTTGGACATCAACCCAGACAGGCATTAGCTTGCTGTCATCTTGTTGGAGAACTTGATTAGGCTTTCTTCACACCAAAGTTTTGTCACAGTTCTTGGGTTACTTCTTTTATGGTTCCAAAACAGATTAATATGGGTGGTGTCAAGTCCATGATACCGAGTCCCAGTTCACTTGTGTTATGGCCCATGCCACCAATAAACCCACATTAATCCCTACAATCACCCACACTGTTTCCTGGACCTTTCTGACCATTCAAAGCCCGAACAATTGCTTTCTGTGAATTCCATTGTATCATCCCGACATTCTGTAAACCCAAGCCTCCGAGATTCAGAGACCAAGGTTCCGCTCTTTTGATAAACGACGCACAGGATCATTGTGTACCTCACTCCCTTGTTCTTCATTCTGTATTAGCCCCTTGTACTCTTTCCTCCCCTTGTCTTTACTGGGCAAAGTTAGTACAAGGACTAGATACATGTATATAAGACACCAGTTGACTGGACTATTTGCCAGTATGAATATCGACTTAATTCTGTGTCGTAGTTTCCAATTCAGTTCTGGTAAACCTTCCGACTTTCCAAAATTAGGGACAGATGATCAAGGAGGGCGCAATACATAAGTTGAAGCCAAGTCCCTGCAACCTCGAACCACTCAAACGACTAGTCGAATTACCTAATACCGAGAACAGTCCTAGACCCTTGGCACTTCCCGTCTTTCCGCCCTTTTCTGTTTCCATCTGTGAACCTGCGACCTCTAGTCCCTCCACCTCCAGAGTACGAACCCCCTTTCGGAAACCACTTGGAACCTCCGGAAACCCTTCTGGAAGTATCTAGCTAAGTGCCTGACACGTGGATTTAACAACTCGGCAATACCAACTGACCGACCCTCACCCACATCACTCTTCACTATCACGTGGTCTCGGTTTGGCATGTATGGTACATTATCTGGACCACCCCTCTCATCCCATCCCCTCTATCCCCTTCTATTCTCTTATTCCCTGACCGTTCCCTTACCCGGTTTCCTCAGAAACACTTATTATTCCTTTAATTATTCGGTTGCAGCCCTATTGTTTTATCTTTGGCCATTTTCCATTGTTCTATTCTCATCCACTCTCTCATTATCTTATTCTCAGCCATCTTTCATTATTCTATTCTCGCTTACATTTCTTATTCTATTCTTGATCACTGTGGACAATACCTCCACATGATCCTTCATACCTTATTGTTCTCCATTCCTTACGCCACCCTGTTCCACATCTTGCTTCTTAACCTATATAAGTAGCAGATGTATGTAGATAGTTCCTTACTCTGGATATCAACTTGATTCACATCCCCTTGCCTGCCTTTCTTCTGTCTAAAGTCCTTCACTCGGGCCGACACTCTTGGCATCTTCCCACATCTCTCTTCTGTCCAAATCAGTGGCACGCACAGAACAGCAGGGC
Source organism: Chroogomphus rutilus (assembly GCA_003314275.1). Lineage (NCBI taxonomy): Eukaryota > Fungi > Basidiomycota > Agaricomycetes > Boletales > Gomphidiaceae > Chroogomphus > Chroogomphus rutilus. Next base: position 1,670 of record QLPI01003411.1, on the reverse strand, counting down.
GCAATGCATGAGCATGTTGAAGCCTAGCCACCCCAAATGGTCTGCAGGACTTGACCGACTCCTGTCTGCATTATCAGCACTCCCGAGACTTAACAGGTAAAAAATGATTGTTATTTTATGCTACATAACTAGCTTCTTTTATACTAATTCTAAGCTAATTATGTAATCTCCTGATAAGGCAATTCCTTCATGAAGCTTGTGGAGGTGTTCAGAAGGTATTGGAAAGCCTTGGAAGCTTGTGGAGTCATTGTGTCACCATTGTCACTACTTTTACAATAAAGAAATATAATATTCCCATGACTGGTACTCCTGTGACTGGTCATGTCACGAAATATTAATATTATGTAAGTCATGCTTCTGGACTGACCATTTATATAATTAGTATTATATAAGTCCAGGAATTTGTTGTACATTATGGGTCCACACATTGATAGGTGAAAATATAGATGGTTTTATGATTATCTGTAGGCTCAATCTCTTTGATAATTAAGAGTTAATTACTGGAGGTAATTCACTCTTAATTGGCTAGCCAAAAACATTATAATTTTTTTGTTGCCAAGATATGGCTGATTTAAGTGGAAATTTTCTTGAGGAGAGTTTGGATTCTGCAGGCTGATTCAGCTTGAAAAAATGACTAAAAATAATAGGGAGTATTCCCTATTCCCTAACAAGGACCATTCTGCAAAGGCCCTCCCCATGCATCGCATCCCTGACTCAACCCTGATCTGAATTCATGGGAAGACCTCCCTGAAGGACCGGTGGGACCTTATCACAAAAGAGTTCTCTTCAAAGGGTGCTTTCGTAAGGTAGCGGACAAACGGTTTCCGCTAAGGTCACGTGATGTGACAGTCACGGTCACAAGCGCAAAAATTTTTGTCATTGAAAAAAAATTTGTATTCTGCTAAAGAGGATGGTGATTTTTTTTGGAAATAATAATTGAGATACATTATATATAACATCAGGCTTGTCTGACTTAGCTAAAATAGTATCTGGCATGATGCCAGATCCTTGTGCAAAATGGTGGATGTGACAAATGAGTCATGTGACCTTAGCGGAAATGGCCGGCTGCAACGATAATATCCTACCTACCTCTACCTTACCTGTGGGAATGTCTTTCTATATATGGAATATTTCCTTATATAGGTGATTACATCAGCGCAAAAATTTTGTCACTGAAAAAATTTTGACAGTGTCAGACTGCTTAAAAAATGTGTTTATGAATTTTGAGAAGATGTTTGAAAGTTTGGATATACTACACTTGCAATAGTGATTTTTTTCAAAAATTAAAACCAACAATATGTACATATAGTTCCATGCCATTGATCTGTGGTCTCAGAATAATTTTTTTGTCGATACTGCCAGATCCTTGTGCAAAATGGCGAGCGTGACACTTGAGTCACGTGACCTTAGCGGAAACCGTTTGTCCGCTACCTTACAACTAAAGCAACCCTGGCTATATCCCATCATTCGCAATTGAATTCACACCCCCCGGTGTAGCCCAAGTGTCGAGGGTTCGATTACAGTCTGGTTTCATTTTCTGGGGTTCATGACCGTGGATGGCCCCGGTGCCTCACTGATGGCATATGAGGTATTCATTTATATCCATCGGCAGCTTCTTTAGTCACAAGGCTGAGTGAAACGGTGCACCATAAACGAGGCTATCTACTCTC
>QLPI01003404.1:0-29873 GCA_003314275.1 Chroogomphus rutilus | reverse complement strand
CATAGGATTTACCCATGAGCTTTCAAGATTCTTGTTATTCACAAAGAAAATACTTAAAAACTTATCAAATATTTTCTCCATAGTTTGGCAGTGCGCTTCAGGCGGCATTGGCAAGATGTAATGAGAGCATCGTGCACTTGTTGCTCGACCGGGGTGCGGATGTGAACCTTCAGGGAGGGCATTATGGCAGTGCGCTTCACGCGGCATCGGAAATAGGTCATAAGAGTATCGTGCGCTTGTTGATCGACCGGAAAGCGGATTTGAACCTTCAGGGAGGAATATATTGCAGTGCGCTCCAAGCGGCATCGGCCAAACGTCACGAGAGCATCGTGCACTTGTTGATCGACCGGGGTGCGGATGTGAACCTTCAGGGAGGAGAATATGGCAGTGCGCTGCAGGCAGCAGCGAAAAAATTCCATGAGAACATTGTTCGCTTGCTGGTCAAGAAGGGCGCCGATGTCAATGAACACAATGGTTCTGCACTGTACTGGGCGGCATCATTGGGGGATGAGAACATGGTTCGACTCCTCCTCGATTTGGGAGCCGATGTCAACAACCAGGGAGAATATGGCAGTGCACTACAGGTGGCATCGGCAGAACTTCACGAGAACATTGTTCGCTTGCTGGTCGAGAAGGGCGCCGATGTAAACAAACATGAAGGTTCTGCACTGTACTGGGCGGCATCATCGGGGGACGAGGGCATGGTTCGACTCCTTCTCGAGTTGGGAGCCGATGTCAACATACAGGGGGAAGATGGCAGTGCGCTACAGGCGGCATCGACAGAACTTCACGAGAACATTGTTCGCTTGCTGGTCGAGAAGGGCGCCGATGTTAACGAACACAAAGGTTCTGCACTGTACTGGGCGGCATCATTGGGGGATGAGGACATGGTTCGACTCCTCCTCAATCTGGGAGCAGATGTCAACCTACAGAGAGGAGAATATGGCAGTGCGCTGCAGGCGGCATCAACACATCTTAACGAAAATATTGTTCGCCTGCTAGTCAAGACAGGTGCCAACATAAACGAACAGGATGGTGCTGCGTTGTACACGGCAGCGTTACTAGGGCACGAGGACATGGTTCGACTCCTCCTCGATCTGGGAGCAGATGTGAATAATCAAGGAAGATTTTTCGGAAGTGCACTTCAGGCAGCTTCCGCGGCAGGACATGACACCATAGTTTGCTTGCTGCTAGACATGGGGGCGGACGTAAATATGCTGGGAGGATACTATGGTACCGCCCTACAATCAGCATTATTCATGGGTCACCAAACTACCGTGTCCTTGCTGATAGAGCGGGGAACGCAGGTGCACTTGTAGGGAAGGAAGCGCGGGAATCCCTTGTAGATGGCGTTGATGGTGGTTGACAAAACTCCACGAGAACATTGTTCGCTTGCTGGTCGAGAAAGGTGCCAACATAAATGAACAGAATGGTCCTGCATTGTACACGGCAGCGTTACTGGGGCACAAGGATATGGTTCGATTCTTCCTCGATATGGGAGCGTTGGTGAACCTCGTAGGAGGGCGTTATGGCAGCGCGTTGCAGCTGGCATCTAGAAAACGTCAAGAAGACATTGTTCGCTTGCTAGTCAAGAAGGGTGCCGACCTAAACATGCAGGGGGGTCAGCATGGCTCTGCACTCCACTGGGCATCGTCAACAGGCGACGACGCTATGGTTTGACTACTCCTCGATCTGGGATTGGATGTGAACAAGCAAGGAGGACCGTTTGGTAGCGCACTTCAGGCGGCATCAACAGCAGCTCATGAGAACATTGTTCGCTTGTTGCTAGACACGAAGGCGGAGGTCAATATGGTGGGAGGATACTACGGTAGCGCACTAGAAGAAGCGTCATTCATGGGTCACCAAATTATCCTGTCCTTGCTGGTAGAACGGGAAGCGCAGGTGAACTTGCAGGGCGGGAGATGCGGGACTGCATTGCAGATGGCTTTGATGATGCGTCACAATGATATCGCTCACTTCCTGGTCGAGAAAGGAGTCCACATAAACATGAAACAAGCACAGGTTGGCTCTCCGCTTTACTTGGCATGATCAACAGGGGATGAGGACATGGTTCTGTTCCTTTTGAATCTATGAGCGGATGTCAACATCCAGGGAGGATACTATGGAAGTGCCCTGCAGGCGGCATTGACATCAGGTCATAAGAATATTGTTCGCTTACTACCGGACACGGGAGCAGATCCATTTGGTCGGCATCCTACGCCGCACACAATCAGACATTGAACTCGTTGATCCAGTCTCCCCCATTTTCTCACTGGTGTCGGAGGGACTGACTTCTCGTGAACTTAAAAGTTTCGGAACAAACATTCACTCGTTGATTTTTGAGGAGATTTTATAAATGTTGAGAAGTGAAGGGACAACTTGGAGACCGGTATGAGCGCACCTCCACCGGTGCAAGCGGTGAATGATATAACAATTGATTATGTATATTAGTTTGAACTAACTTATTTATTTTGTATTTCCCCCAACAACCTTACTGTGAACCCTGTTGGAAACCATCCGCCATCATGGCGGAGCACAGTTTTCTTAATAATCCGCACCAAGGTCCATATCATTGCCACTTAGCTGTCGCATGCATTAAAAATTACTATGACCCTCCAGCATATTTAAAGAAGTGCTAGATTCATCAAGAGCAGTAACACCGCCACCGTGTAGTAGATAGTTTTTCTCTCCTGCTTTTCTTGGACATTGCCATACTTTACGCAACATGTATGAGGATAACTTAGACGGTATTATCTCTTCAGTTCTTCGCAATGGGTTACAGCACAATATACATAAGAGCACTTGGTCTTTGTTTAATCTCCAATGTCTTCTCCGCCCTTTGTTGCGATACAGACCTGAAGAACGTAATTTTAGTTGAAAAAGAATAAAGAATTCACCATTTATAGAAATATAATATCATTATTATTATGGAGGTCTTGCCTATAGAGTGAAGTTACTTCTCAGTGTTTCTTCGAAAAATTGCAACTTTATGATTTTTATCTTCTGTAATTACTAGAATGACATTATTTACCCGTGGAGACAACTGCTGTGTATTATATCCTGAGAGTCTCTTGGCATTACGTGATTCCCAAAGGGGAGCCATCTGCTCCAACCTGCATTTCACACTTTCACAGGCTGTTGCGTGTTTGTTGTATCGTCTTTGTTTTGTTAATGTTTTCCCCCTGTTCCAAGCATGGAGTATATACCAACTAGCAGCTGTTGTTGTCACGGTGATAAAAATTTCATATTCCTCTGCCAAGAATCACCTACTCGATTTGTTAGAACCAGGCATTATTGAGTCATTTATATATATATTCTCCACCAAAACTCCAATATCTCCTCCAACCATTCCCAGAGCAGGATGCAACTTTACACCGATGTTCTATTCAACATGAAGAACACTCACGAATATATTCGTGGATTTAGGAGCGGGTTTTACCCCACACTGTCTACCCGGCCCCATACCTACCCCAAGGGCCGGCTCACATCATCTGGACATGTTGGGAAGGGGATACACTGGCATGTGGATTTCTATTCAGTCTATTCTCTATTTTATTCTATTTCCATATTCCCCCCTGTGAAGATTTCACCTATATCATCCCCACCGCATATATGCGGGTGTAGCACACGCACGGCCGCATTGGGCCGGCTTCTAACTTCACTCCGTGAAGTTTTCACTTATAAATAGGATTTCTATTTCATATAAAGTACTAGTATTTTGTAGTAGTATAAACAAGTAATTATAGTTATATTGTTGCCCCCCATCGCACTAGCCATTAGGCTACAACTAAAATCCACTCACTCGCGCTAAACCGGAAGGTTAAGCGCCGAGCGGATTTTCATATATCACTTGGCGATCAAGGCCACGCTACTGATAGGGTAAGATTCCCAATATTAAATTGAGCTGGGCCAGGCAGCATGTATATGAGCTGATCCAATATGCCACATAGTTCTTGCCTAGTTATAAATAGACCTAATCCAGGCCGACCCAGGGATCTGGGCCGACCTGGGAATCTTTAATTGCTTGTACGACAATTGCTTGTACGACCTTGATCACTTAGTTATTTATAGAAGCCGCACACAGATTTCAGGGTCCCTGCATTGATTAGTCAGATTACCTGGCTACATAGAGTTCCACCAGATTGGGTTGGAAGGCATGTGGCTAACTAAATTGCATTTGGCGATCAGGGTTGTGCCAAGATCACCGATGTCAACATAAAGTACCCGGATCGGGTCACAATAGGATTTGATCAGTACTGCCACATGTGAAGCATTACTTGGTGATCAAGATTGTGTCATTAATTGAGTGAGATTGCCGGTATCACCTTGAGTTACACCGGATCGGGTCAGTAGGTGGGCAGCTGCTAAATGGAATTTGGCCATCAGGATTGACTGGCTCAACTCACGATACTCAAGGTACCGATGGCTACTAAATAGTAGTTGGTGATCAAGATGGCACCACCGATGGGGCATGATTACCGATATCAACTTCAGTTCCCCTGGATTGGGTTGGGATGTGTTGTTGGAATAATTCGACCGGCATCTGTACATTGGTTGCCATGTCACATTAGTCACACATTGTTAAATACATGTGTCGGCACTTAGCTAGAGGCTTCCGGAAGGGTTTCTGGAGGGTTCTGAATAGTTTCCAAAAGGGGGTTCGTACTCCAGGGACGGAGGGACTAAAGGTCACGGGTTTGGGATTGGAATCGGAATGGGGACGGAAAGACATGAAGCGCTGGGGGTCTTGGGACTGTTCATGGTATAGAGAGGTGCGAGTGGTTTGAGGTCGCAGGGACTTGGCTTCAACTTATGTGTTGCACCCTCCTCAATTGTCTGTCCCTAATTTTGGAAAGTTGGAAAGTTTACTGGAACTTAATCGGAAACTATGAGGCAGAATTCAGTCGATATTTGTACTGGCGAATAGTCCAGTCAACTGGTGACTTATATACATGTATCTAGTCTTGTACTATCTTTTGCCGAGCAAAGACCAGGGGGGGAAGAGAGTACAAGGGGCATATAAACTGAAAAACAAGGGAGTGAGGTATGTGATGATCCTGTGCATCGTCTATCAAAGGAGCAGCACAGCTCCATCACCACCGAGGCCCTCACATCCATGGACGACAAAGCCCACTACTGGCTAGCCGACACGGCCGCCTCAAGCATCTATGCGGCAACATAGATCTATTCGAAACACTACACGACTGCCCACCGGTCAAGATTCAAACAGCAAGCGGCGATGTTTTCACAGCCGCCAAACGAGGCACCATGCATCAAGATCATCTCAGACCCAAAATATGGCCTAGACGACGTCCGGATCACTCTACTCGACGTCATATTCGTTCCTAGGTTACAAACTAATCTACTCTCTGTAGGAAGGATGATCAAGGGAAACGTCAGCGCCGTGTTTGGAGGAGACAGCACGTATCTATCTCACGCCGGCAAAGCCATCGCATATGGTTTTTATGAAAACAACTTATTCGCCTTTCTCGCGGTCAGGATTCCCAGCAATGCACCAGAAACGGCCAAGTTCTCCGGTGAACCTTCCAATCTTGTTATATGGCACCACAGGCTAGCACACACAAACTACAGGACCATCGAAAACATGAAGAAAAAGCAAACGGCCATCGGTTTTCACCCACATGCTCACATGGGACCCATACCTCAATGCACGGACTGCCCGTTCGGAAAGCAGATATGATCGCCATTCTTACATATTGAAGAACTGCCCGCTAACATTGGCGATATCATAGTGTCAGACGTGTGCGGACCATTCGAAACATCGTTCAACGGTTTCAAATATTTTGTTACGTGGATCGACTCCACCTCCAGATTAGCCAGGATCGATTTCCTCAAAAACAAAGAGTGCGCAACCATCACTACTTCGTTCAAAGATTACATCGCTTGGCTACTACGACAAAAGAAAATAACTATCAAACATATCAGAACGGACAATGGTGGCGAATATGTCGGTCACCCTTTTCAAAAGCTGTGTATGGACAATGGCATCATACACGAAACAACCCCACCTTACACTCCTGAACACAATGGCATCGCCGAGCGATACAACAGGACGTTACAGGAAGGTGCACTCACATTACAGCACGAATCGGGACTATCAAAGTGCTTCTGGATTGCCACCATCCATACGGTCAATTTCATTAGGACGTGCATCCTGCACACTCAGACCGGAATGTCACCTTATCAAGCCTTCTGGGGAACGTGACCCAGAATAGATTGGCTCAGGACGTTCGGCTACAAGTGTTGGTCCTCATACCCAAAGAAAAGAGAGCCAAGGGCGATTTCAAATCCGTTGAAGGGGTATTCGTCGGTTATTACGACGACTCGAAAGCCTATAAAGTCTACATTCCCCGGACACACAGCGTCATAAAGGTCAGGGATGTCATATTTGATGAGGCTAAACATATAGAGAGAATTACAATACACGATAACGATGATGAGGACCAAGAACCGCTGATCAACAACACGCGCATTACCATCACCCCAGCCTCGACCCCAACTCCTGAAACTGAATGGCCTGACATTCCAAACCCAGCGACGCAGATGAACGACGATGCACAACCAGCGGAGGTAGTAGAGAATGATATGAGAGTGGAGGAGGTAGAGGTCGAGAACATCGTCGAAATAGAACCGCTGCCTATGGACAACAACCAACCACGTGCACCAAGGGGTTTCGACAACGGCCCTTGGCTTGACCCTTTGAACGATGCGTACGGACGAGGAAAATGACCCGCGCCACTCAGGCACAATACTGATAGATCGGCGTATGGCTTACTTAGCGCGATAAACAATGAGTTCGCGTTTATCGTATTAGCTGAAGACGAACCGGCCAACTATAGAGAAGCCATGAAAATGTCAAACGCGGAACAGTGGCGAGCAGCCTGTCAGGAAGAGTTCAACACGTTGAAGGGGTATGACACGTGGAAATTGGTCGAAAAGCCCCCGGGAGTAAACATCGTGGGGAGCCGGTGGATGTTCAGAGTGAAACGGGATAACCTGGGACAAATTGATAAGTTGAAATCTAGACTTGTCGCTCAAGGGTTCTCACAGGTTCAAAAAATTGATTTCAACAAGACGTACTCGCCTACAATCAAGTTCACATCGATCCGGCTCATCCTCGCCCTAGCGTCAAAATATAACCTGGAACTCAGACACGTGGACGTGAAGGGCATGTACCTCAACGGCATTCTCGAGGAAGACGTTTACATGTGGCAGCCCGAGGGATTTGTAGAGGAGGGAAAAGAACACATGGTGTGCAAGTTGAACAGGGGGATTTATGGCTTGAAGCAGTCGGGGAGGGTATGGCACCAAACGCTCAGGAGGGAGCTCGAGAAGGCAGGTTTTCAAGTGGGTGAGGCAGACCCAACCGTCTTCACTCGATTCAACGAGGACGGCTCGATGGAGATCGCCGGATGGTACGTCGACGATGGGCTACTCGCGTCCAACTCAAAGTCGTCGATGGAGAAAATCGTTAGAGATATCAAAGACATTTTTGAAATTCAAGACCTCGGCGAACCGGAACACTTACTAGGCATCAAAATTGCACGCGATAGACACCAGGGAACCATTCATATCTCCCAACCAGCCTTCATTGACACAATTGCAAGACGTTTCGAAATTACGGCCAGAAGGCCAATTAATTCGCCTATGGACCATCTACATAACCTTTGACCCGGTCCGAAACTTGACACACCGTCGATGGACCTCAAATACGCCTCGCTAATCGGGAGTTTGAATTATTGCTCCATCACCACATGCCCCGACATAACCTACACGACCAACAAGTGTGCTCAATTCACCGCCAACCCGTCCGCCGACCACTGGGAAGCTGCCACGCGGATTTTGCGTTACCTGCTCAACACTAGAGAATATGGAGTCTTATACACCACCGAACGAGATAGTATGGAGGGATACGCACATGACCTTATCAGCTACACGGACGCTGATTTCGCAGGAGACGTCAACGACAGGAAGTCCACCTCCGGGTGGGTATATACATTCAACGGGTCACCGATCTCCTGGGCATCCAAGAAGCAAGGACTTGTCACTCGCTCAAGCATGGAGTCCAAGTTAGTCGCAGGATCGATCGCGTCCGCGGAGGGAATTTGGCTTATCAGACTCGGGAAGGACTTCAAACGCGATTTTAGACCAGTACCTCTATTTACCGACAACCAATCCTTCATCTCATTTGCCAAGGACGACGTCAACACATCGTGAACGAAGCACGTCGACACGCACTATCACTACACCCGCGATCAAATCAGCACCGGCAATCTGAAGTTACATTACATTCCCACCTTACGGAACCCAGCGGACATTCTCACCAAAGCCCTCCCGGCGCGCAAACATGTACATCTCCTAACGATCTTAAGAGTTGTGCATGTTTGAAGGGGTATGTTGGAACGAGGGGCAGAAGGAGCGGGAAAGGGGAGAGGGAGATAGCGGTAGAGCGGGAGAAGAAGAGGCCAGAAACAGGAATGGGCGGATGGGACGGCCGAGGAACATGAAGAAGATAAATCCGAAAACACAAGGACATTAGTAACGAAACATAGACAGAACAACCGATACGACTTACACAACATTATGGCTCGAAATAGAGGGATGATAACATAGACACGATACACGTGTACGCAGCAGGAATGGGAGGAACATGGGAACAAGGCTAGAGGGCAAGATGCGAGGGAATAGAACAGGGTCAGCAAAGAGAAGGATTATGGTGGAAATAAGGAAGGACTTACACGATAGAGGACGACACACGGCCGCACCGGGACGTACATACGCGATATCCTAGAGGAAAACAATAAGAGTTAGAGTGATTTCCGATGAAGACAGGACTCAGGTATAGGGACTCACCATCGACGTTGAAGATTTACGCGTACAGCATAACACAGTACAGAGCGCGGTCAATGACGTGGAAGGGGGGATCACAAAGCAGGGCGGCGGCCCTGCACCCGGATCTAGAATGCCGCCGGTGGATTAGGAAAGGATTATTTCAAAATACTTTGATTCATTTACATATAAAACTAGGTAGATACATCGATATACACCAGTTCAAAACTCACTGATTTCTTTATCAATCGTTCGACTCGACGCCCGTGTATATTCAAGTTCTCGAAGTTACATCTGTTATTACCCTCTCATCGAAGGCCCGGACACGCCGGGATACTATCTACAGGTGTAGTAAACATTAACTACACTATCTATTCATATATCCTTCACCGCGTCGAGCATCCAATAGCCCAAATCTTCATTCTGCCGACTACGCGCCATCTCCCTGGACCAGCGCCTAAGACCCTCGATACAGGCTGGCCATATAACCGCATACACACAGTTACCATGCAATATAAAAAGAATAAATATACAAAACAAATATCAGAGAAGACTCATACAGTAGCGGTTCCATTCCCCCGAGCTTTTAATTAAGAGCTTTCATGTCCGGGCCCTGGTAGGGTGCCGTCACCAATTGTGCGGTAAGTCCCTCCTCTGTTAACCGGTGTCGATTGTACACTGACGTGTTCGTTTGATGTTTTGTTTTCTCTGGTCGCGTCCTGTGCCTGTTTTGTTGTCGTCTGCCACTCTTCCTCCTCCTGCTCCTCCACCCATCTCCGCTCGTGCTCCTCCCATTCTTCTTCTGTCCTCCCTATCTCTTCCTTCTCAGGTATGCGCTCTGGACTCTGTACGACTGGGCTCGTGTGAGCGGCGGCATAATACATCTGCAGCTGGGTGGTGATGGCGTTCGGGTGATATTCTACTTTCGACGGTGCAGCTATTGCGGTAAACGAGTAATTATTTCTTCGCTTCGAGCTGTATACAATTATTGACCCGTTCTTTGATAGCTTGACGTGGTCTCGTGCGAATGTAAGTTCCGCGTTCCTCTCGGTTAACCGTTCTACTGACAACATGTTCGTGGCTCGATCCGGTGTGTAGATCACATTAGTGAGTGCTACATTTACGTCCGGTATTCCACTATGCTGATCTGACAACAGTGTTATTCTCACTGTGCCGATATAAGTGTTGGGATCGAGGTAAGTGAATAACTCGTAGTCCCCGCATGTGTGGTTTGTCGCTGACAGGTCTAATTGCCATGTATGCGGCTCGACTTCGACCTGGGGATACTGGTAAGTGCTCTGCATGGTAGCTAGTCCTGTGCCGGTAGATAGAGGAATATGTATGCCTTGTAGTTGTAGAGGGGTGTGATGGTGAATGGAATATAATGAATCCCGGTTCCTTGTTAGACTCTGTGTGAATACACCTGTGATATAAATGGAAATAAAATTCCCTCTGCAACTAGCTGGTTCAATCTGTAGATGCAATGAGACTTTTAATCTGTAGATTAACCTGAGACTTTTAATCTGTAGGTGGGTCTGGCAGATAGGGTTTCCTGGGGTTTTCCTGCGCTTTTATATTGGAGAGTCGGTGGGACAAATAAGGGGATGATGTCATAGATTTTCCTATGAATTTAGATATATTTATCTATAGGAAATATATTGCTCTAAGGCAATTCTACTGGGAGCTGAGTCCTGGGTTCACTCTCCGCTTAAGCGCCGTACCGGGAATCCGGCCTTGGTGCCAAAGCGTCAGTTTAACGATTTGTGGCTCTCCCACAAGTAGGATATAATGTGTAGTAATATAATATAATAGTATGATGTTGGAAACCCAACTGTGACCCGGCCTTGCTGTACGACAAGTAGTTGGTGCTCTAGTCCTAAATAGGAAAGTACGCTCGGCGCTTAACCTTCCGGTTCAGCGTGAGGCAAAGATACTCGAGTGTAGCCTAAAGGCTAGTGTGATGGGGGAAGAACTACAATTATAATTGCTTGTTTATACTAATACAAACTACTAGTACTTTATATGAAATAGAAATCCTATTTATAAGTGAAAACTTCACGGAGTGAAGCTAGGAGCCAGCCCAATGCGGCCGTGCGCGTGCCACACCCGCATATATGCGGTGGGAATGATATAGAGGAAAACTTCACAGGGGAAGTGATAGAAATAGAATAGAATCAGATATAAACTGAATAAAAGATCACATGCCAGTGTATCCCCTTCCCAACGTGTCCAGATGAGGTGAGCCAGCCCTTGGGGTAGGTATGGGGCCGGGTAGAGAGTGTGGGGTAAAAACCGCTCCTAAAATCATGGGAATATTTATGTATCTTCCTCATAGTGTGTGGAGTCCTGGTATGGAGTCTCGTGTTGATTGGGGAATTGTTGGGGGAGATAATGGATGTTTAGTGTAGAATATATATATAAAATTGACTCAATGATCCCTGGTTCTAACACGGGCAACATTGATGTGTTCAACAGAAACATGGTCTGTAAGGGCATATAACCCTTTGCTGTACCACAGTCCTTTTGCTATGATTTTGGATCCTCATTGTATGATGCATTCTGTTGCAGTAAAATATGCCTGAAGACTGTCATCACCCAATCATCCAACAGAGATAAGGCATAGCATGACATCAGGAATGAATAGAGCATTTTGTAATGTAAGTTTCCTCCCTTTTCTGCACTTGATATTGATGTCTCCCATAGCCATAGCAGATACTGAGGTGCCCTTTATCCCTCGTATTTCGTGTGCTGGGATTTGTTGGAGGTTTGAAAAATCTGTACAGTGTGGGGAGTAATGACTAGTGGCACCTGAGTCAAAGAAATAAGGTGTGGTAAATATAGGGGTGGCGATGTCAGTAGGTGAATTGACTTGTTTGTTCCAGTCAATGGAGCAAACAGCTGTATCATGAAGTACAGCACAGGATTCAGAGCCACTGTCATCGGAAACAGCAGTGATAGTTGCATGAGCTTGTTCTGTTTTCTGTTTCCCTTTTCCTTTTTGACCAGATTTTTTTTCTTTCACCACCTTTGTTAAATCCGCGTGTTGATGCTTAGCTAGAGACTTCCGGAAGGGTTCCGAGGGCTTCCGATAGGGTTCCGAGGGGAAAGTTTATATTCCGAGGGTGGTGTAGGATTGGGATCGGATCGGAATCGGAATTGGAATCGGGGGACGGAAGTCAGGAATGCTGGGAGTCTGGAGTCCATTCACGGTATAGGGCAGTACGAGTGGTTCAACATCGCAGGGACTTGGCTTTAACTTATGTGTTGCACCCTCCTCGATCGTCTGTCCCTAATTTCGGAGAGTCAGGAAGTTTACCAGAAACTAATCGGAAACTATGACGCAAATTAAGTTGATATTCATACTGGCGAATAGTCCAGTCGACTGGGAGACTATATACATGCGACTATCCTTGTACTATCTTTGCTGGTCATAAAACAAGGAGAAGGAGAGTACAAGGGGTCAATATAAAGGGAGAAAACAAGGGAGTGAGGTATGCGATGGTCCTGTGCATCAGTTATCAAAGTAACAGAACCTTGACTTCGGAGTCTTCGGAGGTTCGGAATCACGGAAACTCGGAATGTATGTCGGACCTCCGGAAATCTGTTATGCAGGCTTTGGGTGATCGGAAAGGTCCCGGAAACGGTGCGGGTGGTTGTGGTGCTTAATGTGGGTTTGTTTGGCGGCATGGGCTATAACAACCTTCCACCAATCAGGAGCCTTGTCTGCACTCCCTCTCCCATCTTCCTAGCATTTTTCAGCTGTGTGACCAGACTGATGACAGTTTGTGCATTTGGTAGATGCTCCTGGCTTGGCTGACTTCCTGTATTTTGCAGCAAGGAGTTTCTCACTTTCTTTGATAGAGTCACGGTGTCTGGCTTCTTGGGCCTTGATCTCAAGTTGTCAAGTAATTTTGTCAGAGGTGAGTTTCATTGAAGATGAGGTCATGTTTCCTATCATCATCTTGTGCAACCAGTCAAATTCTCCATCGGCCATTGCATGTAGGTATAATGTAATTGACATTTCTTCTTTTGTAGGGGGTGTTTTGTCATATATGACTTCAATCAAGTCTTTTAGATCTGCAATGGTAGTGTTCACAGCATCTGCTGTAGTGAATCGAGTGCGCATCACTGTCTGGAGTGCATTGAATTTGGATATGACACCACTCTGGTATGTCTTTCCTTTTAGACTTTCCCAGGCTTCTTTCACAGTGGTAAGATTTTCAATCTCTTATGATAGGGAATTGTCCACCACTTGACATAGGGCACCAACGATGTGGTCATTAATGCGAGTCCATTTGTTAATTTTGGATGTGTCCATTGGGATCACACTGTCAGGGCCTTTAATATATATCCAGAGGCCATAACCATGAAGGACGGATTTGCATTTTCTAGACCATAGGGTCCACCCATCTGCAGTAAGGAGTCCAACATTCTTTGTGGTTAACTTGATTTCAGTCATGGTAAAAATGGTTTGTTCTATGCTGTAGGTGATTTAATAAACCTCTTTTTTTTCTAAAGTGTAGACAGGAAGCCCATAACCTGTAGGAATCTAAGTAGATTCTCAGTCAGTGAATTGCAATGACTGTATAATAATATAATACCTAAGTAGATTCTACATGGAGAATATGTGAGTAACTATCTAATGGTAATAGATGAGTGTCAGCATGGTCGTGGAGATCATACAGCAATGTAAACGGGACATGAAGGCCTTTCCCCATATAATATGACAACTTTGACATAGAGAAAGATGGGTTTAGTGCAATATATCTGCACCACCATGCTACACATGGATGGTAATTCATTAGTATCTGTTGGAATGGGTGTGCAACCAGAACAAAAGAACTAGACCATGTAGATGGCAGCTTCTATGAAGACACTGTAATTTGTATATATCTATCTACCTAAACCAAATAGCCCATAGTGTCTGTTGAAATTATCGAGTATATGCAAAGTTAGGCGCTTGTCATGTTCAAACTCAGCTGACAGTTATTGTTTGGTTTTAGCGCGGAGACGCGGCTCACCTTCATACTTGAAGCTAAGCCATGAGTAGATTCCTATTTCCATACCGACTGTCTTCTAATGTTTCTATTTAGTCTATTCATAGGTAGATTAGATTAATATCATTGACCTTCGTACTTGAAGCTGAGCCTCTATTCATAGCTCCGGTTGCAACATATTCCAACAGGTTATGGGCCCCAGGCAACCTTGAAGAACCACGATGTCAACCATTAAAATGTCTAACTCTGAATCTACTTCACTCTCTGTACCAAAACTCCATGATGATGGAAGTAACTGGTCTGACTATGAGCCTCGTATACGAAGAGCTCTTGGTGCAAAAGGATTGTGGATTCATGTTGAGGGGAAAGCTACTGTGCCAAACCCCTACATGCAAGTAAATGGTATTCCCATGCTTTCTGATGGAAAAACCCCTGCCATGGAGGAACAAATAGAGGCCCACGAGACCCGTATCATAGAATATGATAAGCGGGAGTCACTCGCTCAACATGTTATTCTTTCAACAACATCACTACGAGTGGGTGCGTTAATCAAAAACCTTAGCACATCAAAGGAGATGTGGGAAATGGTCAAAATGGATGCTACCAC
Organism: Chroogomphus rutilus; assembly: GCA_003314275.1. Taxonomy (NCBI): domain Eukaryota; kingdom Fungi; phylum Basidiomycota; class Agaricomycetes; order Boletales; family Gomphidiaceae; genus Chroogomphus; species Chroogomphus rutilus. Next base: position 15,419 of record QLPI01003404.1, on the reverse strand, counting down.
TAAAAGCACCCTATACCTCATTGATGCTGAGGATCAACTCTCTGTCATGCGAGTAAGTGACTCAGATGATCCCCACACTCACCTAGCCAACCTCAAACAACATTTTGAGCTAATGGTGAAGAGGCGCGACAACCTAATTCAAATGGGATCAACACTGTCGGATACACGATTCTCAACTCTTATCATGTCATCCCTCCCAGCATCTTACCGCCCGGCCATCCAAACGATCACTGCAGCTGAGAAAGTTGAAGCAACCCAGGGAACTGCAGCAAAACCTAAAATGCTGCCGAACGACCTGATTAACTTCTTAATTGAGGAAGCCTAACACCACGTCATTGATGATGAACGTTCAAAGCTGGCAGAATTGGCACTCCTGGCTCATGCCAAAAAGGGAAAAAGGTCAGATACGTCCAAAGCAAAGAAAAAGCCAAAGACCGACTCAGACGAGCATTGTGACAACTGTTCTAGGGATGGTCATACCAAAGATGAATGCTGGTCAAAGGGTGGAGGAAAAGAAGGCCAAGGCCCTAGACAGAAGAAAGCAAAGAAAGGCACCAAAACAACGGACTCAGCAGTTGTGGCTGATAATGGCCAAAATGACGATGACCTCTTCGCATTCACCTGTGCTACAGGCTTCGCAACTGCAGTTGCAAACCCCAATCCACCAAAACAGCAATTAGGAGCCTGCATAGACAGCGGTGCCAGCAACCACTACTGCCCTGACCGCACAAAATTCATCAATTATAGGCCAATACTCGGATGCAAAATCATTGCAGCAGATGGGCATAGCCTTAAAGCTATAGGTATTGGCGACATACAAATTGACTTACCAAATGGCAATGGCAAGACACTCGGATTTTTGAAAGATGCAGCCATGCACCAGATATGGCATTTACCCTAATATCAATCAGCCGGTTAGATAAAGCAAAATGCGAGGCAATTTTCAAAGATGGAATCTGCACTATTAAAAATCAGACTGGAAAAACCATGGCTACAATCCCCCGGTCTAATGGACTATACCGGATTCCTGTCCCTGAACATCCACAGCAAATTGACTATGCCAATATTGTCTCTGTCAAAACGGATGTTAATACTGCACATCGGAAACTTGGTCACATAGGTCTTACTGCCATAAAACATGCAATGTCAACAGGCTCTATCACTGGTATTGAGCTCGACTCTACCTGGAAACTTGAATTTTGCAAAGCCTGTGCAAAGGCTAAAGCAGCACGTCAACCCTTCCCAAAGGAATCTCACACATGCGCAATGAAATACGGTGAACGTGTTCACTGGGACTTATGGGGACCTGCTTCGGTTCAAAGTCAAAATGGGAACCAATACGTTGCGGCACGCATAGATGATGCAACTCGTGAGACTAGGCTATACTTCTTAAAGAAGAAAAACCAGACCTTCGAGGCATACAAATATGATGAAGCCTATATTGAAACCCAAACCGGTAATCGCATAAAAAGTGTACGCAGTGACCGAGGGGGAGAATTCCTTTCAAAAGATATGAAAAGTCATCAGGATGCAAAAGGAACTACAAGAGAACTTACAGTTCATGATTCTCCACCTCAAAATGGCTCTGCAGAACGAGGAATGCCTACACGTGCTGAACAGGCCCAAGCACTGCTTATCTCTTCTGGATTACCGTGGATCCTGTGGGAGGAAGCAATGAAACATTCCTCATGGCTTCAAAACCAAACACCTACACGTGCACTCAATGGTAAAACTCCCTATGAAGCCTGATATAAGAAGAAACCACACTTAGCCGGCATTCAGGAATTTGGTGCCGCCGCATATGTCAAAGACTTAAATGCAGGCAAACTAGACTCACATGCTCTTATCGGCAGATTTATTGGATATGACACTGAATCAAAGGGGTACCGTATCTACTGGCCTACCAAGAAATCAGTCACCATCGAGTGTAATGTCATTTTCAATGAAAACGATGTACAATCAAATGTTCCTGCAGATTTCTCCATCGGTGATTTGCTGGATGAGGGGGAGAGGGATAAAATCATCCACTCAAATCAACCCTCTAATCCATGCGCTAATCAACCAGATATCAGTGAAACTGCTAAGCCACCTCCAGACCCACCTGACCCAGCTATCACTCCTGTAGAAAATGAGACCACCGTTGATCTACTTCCTGATAATGCTGAGGAAACAGAAACTTCACCTGAGTTAGGACGAGGATGCCGTGCAAGAAAACCACCAGGTGCCTACAAGCAAATACATGAGGGACTTGCAGCAGTGGCCGCACAATTGGAAAACACAGACCTGAAAGATGAATATATCACTCAACAGGATGTACCTTCAATTATATCCTTGACAATCATCTTGACTATGCCCTTATAATAGCGACCAACGGTTCAACACCAAAGACCCTTGATGAAGCTCTTGAAGGACCGAACAAAGTCCATTGGCAACAAGTGCTAGAATACGAAATAGGTCAACTACAGAAACTCAAGACATGGGTGATAGAAGACTTGCCTAAAGGTCAAACAGCGATCCCCTGCTCTGAAGTTCTAAGAGAAAAGCCTGGTTTAGATGGCAAAACGACATACCGAGTCCGTATTGTAGCTGGTGGGCACAAGCAGGTTGAAGGTGTCAACTACACCGAGACATTTTCTGCTGCAGCCAAGTTACCTTCAATCTGAGTTGTTCTGGCTAATGCAGCTACACTGGACTGGGAAATTCATCAAGTCGATGTCAAAAGTGCTTACCTTAATGCACCGCTAAAGGAGACCATTTACATGAAAATTCCTAGAGGTGCCGGTAAACCAACCCAAAAAGGAAAGGTATGCCAACTCCTAAAAGGCATGTATGGCCTCAAACAAGCTGGCAGAGGATGACATCAAGAACTCACAAAAGTTTTTACCATAAACCTTGGATTTTCCCGGTCTGCCATCAATCATTTAGTATTCTACAAGAAAACAGCATCAGAACACACTGTTGTCGCAGTTGCTACTGATGATATGATACTCACCTCAAAAGGAATACACGATATCAACAAGTTGAAGAGTGATCTTGAGGGATGCTGGGAAATGTCAGATCTTGGTGAGATCCGCTGGTACCTGGGCTTCGAAGTGAAGCGAAACAGAAAAGAACACACAATATCAATTAATCAGCGAATGTACATTGAAGCAATGGCTGAAAAGTTTGGATTGTCAGCTGCAAAACCGGTCTCCATCCCGATGAATCCAGGAACGAACCTTCATAAAGAGCAAGGACCAACGCTCCTAGCTGAGATCATGTGAATGCGGAAGGTACCTTATACCGAAGCTATCGGAACTGTCCTATGGGCAGTGATGGTGTCAAGGCCAGATATTGCATTTGCAACTGGGGTATTAGCCCAGTTTATCCAAAACCCGGCTGAAATCCACTGGCAAGGTATCAAGTGAGTAATGGTCTACCTGCGAGATACCAAGGACCTCTGGTTGACATTCAGTGGAGCTGAAAGAACCGCAGTCACCAGGTACTGCGACGCAGATTGGGCAACACAAACTCACAGGCATTCGATTTCCGGATACGCGTTCTTCATGGGCAATGGAACAGTTTCCTGGAGTTCAAAGAAACAGCACATCATCGCACTGTCCAGCACAGAAGAAGAATACATATAACTTACCCATGCAGCCAAGGAGGCACTATGGTTGCAGAGGTTCATTGCGGAAATCCAACGCGAAACGACCAAAGCTATCACGATTAATTGTGACAATCAGGGAGCGATAGCATTGTCAAAAGACAACAAATTCCACACTAGAATGCAGCATATCGACCTGAGGTATCACTTCATTTGTGAGTGTGTTGCGGAGCAGAAAATTGGAGTCGAATACTGTCAGGGGACAACCCTCTTTAAACTCCAGTCCAACTCCGAGGTTCCATTACAAACCCCGATCAGTTCCGAGGCCTGATACAGGTCCGAAATCCTACTTCGAACTCCGACCAACTCCGAGGCTAAAAGGCCCAGAAACCACCGAGTGGAGACAGAAAGGCCTTAACACATGATGACTAGAACTCAGAACAGATACCCGAACCTCGGACTTAGTACCAAGAGATTGGCACTACAACTCCGATGTATTGATTTGTAAGCTAGTGCACAGACCACCCATATAAAGGGTATAAAAGGGGCTCACCAGCAGCGGGATCCTTAGACTTTCCTCTTTGGATTCCCCCTGCTTAGGTGAGGACTCCACATGTATTTAGGTAGTAGATAATTAAGCAACTTTGGATTCCCCCTGCTTAGTTTGCCTCTGAGATATACTTCGGGGCTATAAGAGGGTTGCCCTTACAAATACGTGCCTACCGAAGAAAAAATATCGGATATCTTCACCAAACCACTTCCAAAGGTACTCTTTGAGCATTTCCTCAAGAATCTTGGACTATCACACGTATAACTTTGCATTTACGGAGTATATACTCGAGGGGGAGTGTTGAAATTATCGAGTATATGCAAAGTTAGGCGCTTGTCATGTTCAAACTCAGCCGACAGTTATTGTTTGATTTTAGCGCGGAGACGCGTCTCACCTTCGTACTTGAAGTTGAGCCGTGAGTAGATTCCTATTTCCATACCGACTGTCTTCTAATGTTTCTATTTAGTCTATTCATAGGTAGATTAGATTAATATCATTGACCTTCGTACTTGAAGCTGAGCCTCTATTCATAGCTCCGGTTGCGACATATTCCAACAGTGTCGATTATCAATAACAATCCAAGAAAGAAGCTGAGGTGCAAGTGCACGCTTGTCGAACCCTAAGCCCTAACGACTGAGTCTGAAACCTTCGGTCGGCGCCAGCTTCACCTTCGGAGAGTTGACATGGTGCGCCACAACTTAGGGCTACATGGTATATTGAGCATTTTACATTGGATGGCGCCAAACCGGTCCCAGAATGATTAGAGCACACTTGATGAGACGGAGGTGGCTGAAGTTGATCATGCTAGATCTAGTAACCCGCACTGAGGATGCTATGTCACATTTTTTTCAAATTCATTGTTATCTATTGAGACCGTTCTCATGAAAGATCTAAATCATGACCGTGGATAAAAAAATCCACACAATAGCCATGCGGTGGGGACTGGCCCTGGACTGGCCGAACAGTTCAGAGAATTGCTTTATTTCAAAATAACTCAGTTTAAAGAAATTCTGTGCGGGCATGATTCAATGGCAATTGAAAAGAGGAGATCCTGAGAAGTCACATGGACCCCACGCCGACCCACATATAATATATTATCTTGCCGATTAGGGGTCCCCCACCGGTGACCATCAGCGACGCCGGAATTAATTGGTACACGACCCAATACGAGACGTGCGTGCCACATGGCCACCACATATATCATCGCTGACTAAGATTGCGCCACCGATCATGCACGATCGCCAAAATCCGACCTGCAGAATTTGATCCATTATGCCTCTCAATACCTACACCAATACTATGTGATTCATGGTCTGTCTTATACTCTCAATCGCGACTATCCCGCCCCGCCTCCCATCAAACTCATGGTCAAGGTAATACGGAGAGCAGATCCAGATGACCAGATCCGATCAGGAGTGGGATGGAGTTGTTACTCTGTGGTACGCCAAATGAACGCCAGCAGGTTTGTAAGTTCAACCGGTCTCACACAAGTGTGTATCAAGTTACATTGATCATGCAGTGCCATTTGACAAACGAGGTCATGAAGATCAGCTTTAGCTTATCTGATCAAAGGTGTGTAGGCACACTCAGGATTTAAAAGGCATCACAGTATTTTCAGTAAATTTCATGTTTTTTTTTTCTATGGATGACGCAAGTTTGATGGACCAACATATCCCTGTTGGTATGTGGCACCTCAGTGTTGTAAATGGTATCCGTATTTCCATATCGCCTGTTATTTGATTTCAGGGCAAGGGTTAACAATTGATATAGGTATAAATTTTTTTTTACAAGAAGAGGTACTGGTATTCATATGATGAGGCTCCTAGCAAGGAGAAGATATTTCCATGACCCGTCAATGATGTCGCTCTCAGTGCCTGCCATGCACTGCCATAGTATCCTCCCTGGGAGTTGACATCTACTCCTAGATCAGAAAGGATCCGGACCTGTCCTCCTCCTTTGTTGTGATGCCAAATAAAGCAGAGAGCCAACCTGTCCTCCCTGCATATTTAGGACCGCTCTTTTCTCGACCAGCAAGTAAGCGATAATACTGTGATGCATCGTTAACCCCATATGCACTGGACTCCCGTGCCTCCCTCCCTGCAGGTTCACATGTGCCTCTCTCTCTACTAGCAAGGACACAATAGTCTCGTGACCCTTGAATGACGCTGCTTGCAGTGCGCTACCGTAATATCCTCCCAGTATATTTACGCCTTCCCCCATGTCCGGCAGCAAGCAAACTATATTGTCATGACCTGCTTTCGATGCTGCCTTAATTACGCTTCCGACCTTTCCACCTTGCTTGTTTACATCCCCTCCACCATCGAGGAGTAGTCGAGCCATATATTTGTCACCTGTTGACGATGCCGAGTATAGTGCACAACCATCCTGTCCTCCCAAGATATTGATGTCTGCTCCCTTCTTGACCAACGGGCGAGCAATGCTTTGGTGACGTTTTCTAGATGCCACCTGCAACGCGCTGCCGTAGTATCCTCCCACGATCTTCGATTGCTCTCTGCGATCGAGAAGGAGTCGAACGATGTCTTCGTCTCCCCATGATTCCAAAGTACAGGGCAGAGTATTTTCCTCCCTGAATGTTTAGGTCGGCACCCTTTTCAACTAACAAACTAACAATGTTCTTATGACAACGAGCCAATGCCGCTCTAGGGGCACTGCCATATTCTCCTTCTCCCTGCATGTTGACATCCGCAGACAGATCCAATAGTAACCGAACCATTTCCTCGTTCCCTCATGACGCCACCATGGTCAACAACAAACCATCCTGTTCGTTTATGTCGGCACCCTTCTCGACAAGCAAACGAACAATGTTCATGATTTTCTGTTGATGCCGCCTCCAGAGCACTGCCATATTTTCCTCCTTGCATGTTCACCTGTGCTCTCCGGTCATTCAATAAGCGCACAATTGTCTCATTGCCTTTTGCTGACGCGACCTGCAGCGTCCCGCTGTCAAATACTCCAGGAATATTTGGATGCGCCTCCATGTCCAGGAGCAATTGAATTATGTTGCATGTGTTGCCGTCTGCAGGGCGCTGCTATATTCTTCCCCCTCCATGTCCACTTGCACTCCCAAATCGAGGTGTAAATATCGCGTGAGCCTTATGTACTGCAAACCAGCGTAAGCGCACAAGGGTCGTTTGCGGTTGTTATTGGTTATCGGGGACTGGGGTTCTGATGCGGCTTCGGGGGGCTGTGCGTCTGCGAACACCTCAGCTCTTAACCACCATCCACTAACTACTACCCCTCTGCAACTTGACTTGTGGAAAAGACATTGAGACACTCTATTTCAACTCACGCTCGACCGATGACCTCACCAATCATTCACACTACTCTTTCCAATGTGAACCTGAGTACGTCTCTTTGTCCAATGTTGAAAATCCAAGAGCCCCGCGCTAATCCCCATGTGTTGTGCCAGGTGCTGGAGGGAATGTCACTTTTCACAATGTCATCAACCATGACACGACTATTGGTAAGTTTGACTATTCAAACCTCGTAGGGCCGTATTTGTCTTAATACTTACCAACCCTCTGTTGACATTTCTTGCAGATGGAGGTCGGCAGAAGATATATGGTTGGCTGGCAGCTTCTGACCAGCGATTAAAGCATGATAGTGCTCTCAGGGAGCGACGAGAAAGCACAGGATTCTGGTTTGTGCATGGAGCCCAATTCGAGGAGTGGAAACGGAGGAACAACTCGTTCCTATGGCTTCATGGAATGCGTGCGTTTCTAAGCGTTTCCCTGAGATAATTGTTTGCAGCTTACTGATGCAGCTGGCGCCGGGAAAACTATCTTATGGCGAGTAGAGTGCGTTTATAGTGAATTATGCTAACACGTCGGCAATTCAGCTCTACAATCATCGAGGAGATTTACAGTCATTGCCGGACAAACCCCTTGGTTGCTTATGGTTATTTTTATTTTGAATTCCACGCGAAGAATATACATCAATCTGACATACTCAAGTCTCTCATTGAGCAACTCTCTTTGCAATGTCCAAGGACCCCTGACGGATTGGAGAGGCTCTTCTCTGAAACTGCAGAGAGACGTCGATTCCTGACTATTGAAGAGTGGATTTCAACCTTGAAATCCATTATCGGGAGCTTTGGTCATGTGTTTATCATCTTCGATGCGCTAGATGAATTCCAGGATCGTCGTGGACTCCTGAAGCTCCTGAAAGAAATCCACGGCTGGGAAATAGGTACATTACACCTACTGGTGACTAGTCGTGAGGAATATGACATTGGCAGAGGGCTGAAGAATCTCGTCTCACACGAGGTGAGAATGGATACAGTTTCTGTTGATGAGGACATTCGGCTGCACGTGTCCAAAACATTGGATCATGATGACGAGTTCCAGGTGTATTCTAAAGAGGACAAGAAATTGGTCGAGACTGTTTTGACCGAGGGTGCGCATGGAATGTAATGCGGTCCACCCACCAATTTGCGATTTTTTACTGACATCACTGAAAGGTTCCGATGGATTAGTTGTCAGCTGGACGTGCTACGAAGGTGCCGTTCTCCAGCCCAGCTAAAGAAAGCTGTCAAGTCCCTCCCGAAGACCCTGTACGAGACCTATGACCGTATTCTGTTGAATATCGATGAGGAAGATAGGAGATCTGCTGTCCGGTTGCTGCGATGGCTTTCGTTTTCCGTTGAAGTGATTTCACTGCGAGAGGGGGTCGAAGTGCTTGCCACAGATCCCGACGCAGAAGATGGGGTTCTATTTGACCCGGATCGACGACCGTTTGACCCTCAACAAATTGTAGATATATGCTCCAGTTTGGTGGCTATTACTGTCCCAGATGTTGGGAGTGATGATGAAGGGTCCGGTGGCGAGGAAGAAACTATAGTAAACTCTGGCAGGAACGTTGACTCGGACTGGACTCTCATCACCGACCGTGCCACAATCAAACTCGCTCATTTTTCTGTCAGAGAATATCTGATCTCAGACTACCTCCGCCAACAAAACGCCAATCTGTCGTTGTATTCGTTCACCCATAAAATGGCCAACACGACGATTGCCAAGACATGTCTTGCCTACCTGCTGCGATTCACGCAGCCTGGATCTATATACCCACGCAAAACACATCCACTTTGTCGATATGCAGCACGGAACTGGATGAGGCATGCTCGGGCAGATGATGGCGACTCGGATGCTTTGCATCGACTAATCATGGAGCTTTTGCAATCTCAGGATGCCGTATATGCAAACTGGCTGACATTTTACAATCCGGATGAAGAAGATGATTTGGAACATCTAGGTGTGAGATGCGCTCCTCTTTATTACACGTCTTTGGCTGGATTGAGAAGAACAACCGAAACTCTCTTGGAGGGTGGTTCGGATGTGAATAGAAGTAAAAGCGGTTCAACATTTGGCGGGGCACTGCATGCGGCATCGTTTCATGGTCACGAGGACATTATCCGGCTGTTGATAAAGTTTGGAGCGGACATGAACCTGGAAGGCGGAGTATATGGCAGAGCACTGCAAGTGGCGTCGAGATTTGGGCACGAGAGCACCGTTCGTCTTCTGCTTGAAAATTCAGCAGACGTGAATGCAAACGAAGAGGAGTGGGGCACTGCACTCCAACAAGCTTCAGAAAACGGCCATGAGAGGATTGCTTGCTTGCTTCTGGAGCATGGTGCATGTGTGAACACGCAGGGGGGATTTTATGACACTGCACTGCAGGCGGCGTCCTCCGGCGGTCACGAAAGCATCGTACGTTTGTTGATTGACCGAGGAGCGCAGGTGACGCTTCAGGGAGGAATGTATGACAGTGCACTGCAGGCGGCGTTAGAGGGCGGTCATGAAAATATTGTTCGCTTGCTCCTAGAGAACGGAGCTCTCTTGGATGTGAACATACAAGGCGGGGTCTACGGCAATGTGCTCCAGGCAGCGTCGTATTGGGGTCATGAGGGCACTGTTATTTTGTTTATTGATATGGGGGCGGAAGTAAACAAGCAAGGAGGACGCTACGGCAGTGCGCTTGGAGCGGCGTCGTACCGTGGTCACGAAAGCATCGTGCGCCTGTTGCTAGACAAGGGAGCGCATGTGAACATACAGGATGGAGAGGAACGCACTGCGTTGCAACGGGGGTCATTGGGGGGTCACGAGAGCGTCGCGCGCTTGTTGATAGACCAGGGAGCTAATGTCAATGCGCAGGGAGGATACTATGGCAGTGCGCTAAACCAGGCATCGCAACATGGTCACGAAAGTGTTGTGCGTTTGTTCATCGACCGGGGAGCAGAGGTGAACCTGCATGGCGGATATTTCGGGAGTGCGCTGCAAGGCGCGTCATTTGGTGGTCACGAGAGCATCGTGCGTTTGCTGCTAGACCAGGGAGCAGATGTGAACTTGCCGGGAGGGTGGTTTGGCAGTGCGCTTCAGGCGGCATCGGAAAGATGTAATGAGAGCATCGTGCGCTTGTTGATCGACCGGGGTGCGGATGTGAACCTTCAGGGAGGACAATATGGCAGTGCGCTTCAGGCCGCATCGGCAACACGTCATGAGAGCATCGTGCGCTTATTGATCGACCGGGGAGCGGATTTGAACCTTCAGGGAGGGTTATTTAACAGTGCGCTCCAGGCGGTATCGGCAAGACGTGATGAAAACATTGTTCACTTGCTGGTCACGAAAGGTGCCGATATAAACGAACAGGATGGTTCCGCGCTGTACTGGGCGGCATCATCAGGGGACGAGGACATGGTTCGACTCCTCCTCGATCTAGGAGCAGATGTCAACCGCCAGAGAGAAAAATATGGCAGTGCGCTGCAGGCGGCAGCCAAAAAATTCCACAAGAACATTGTTCGCTTGCTGGTCGAGAAAGGCGCTGATATAAACGAACAGGATGGTTCTGCCCTGTACTTCGCGGCATCCTGGGGGGACGAGGACATGGTTCGACTCCTCCTCGATTTGGGAGCCGATGTCAACATACAGAGAAAACATGGCAGTGTGCTGCAGACGGCATTGACAAAACTCCACAAGAACACTGGTCGCTTGCTGGTCAAGAAAGGTGCCGACATAAATGAGCAAAATGGTTCTGCATTGTACACGGCAGTGTTACTTGGGCACAAGGATATGGTTCGATTCTTCCTCGATATGGGAGCGCTGGTGAACCTCGTCGGAGGGTGTTATGGCAGCGCGTTGCAGCTGGCATCTAGAAAACGTCACGAAGACATTGTTCGCTTGCTAGTCGAGAAGGGTGCCGACCTAAACATGCAGGGAGGTCAGCATGGCTCTGCACTCTACTGGGCATCGTCAACAGGTGATGACGCTATGGTTAGACTACTCCTTGATCTGGGAGCGGACGTGAACCAGCAAGGAGGACAGTATGGTAGCGCACTTCAGGCGGCATCGACAGCAGCTCATGAGAACATTGTTCGCTTGCTGCTAGACACGAAGGCGGACGTCAATATGCTGGGAGGATACTACTGTAGCGCACTACATGCAGCATCATTCATGGGTCACCAAATTATCGTGTCCATGCTGATAGAGCGCGGAGCGCAGGTGAACTTGCAGGGAGGGAGGCGCGGGAGTGCACTCCAGATGGCGTTGATGATGCGTCACAGTAATATCGCTCACTTCCTGGTCGAGAAAGGAGCGGACATAAACATGCAGCAAGGACAGGCTGGTTCTCCGCTTTATTTGGCATGATCAACAGGTGACGAAGCTATGGTTCGACTACTCCTGGATCTGGGAGCGGATGTGAACCAGCAAGGAGGACAGTTTGGTAGCGCACTTCAGGCAGCATCGACAGCAGCTCATGAGAACATTGTTCGCTTGCTGCTGGACATGAAAGCGGACGTTAATGTGCTTGGAGGATACTACGGTAGCGCACTACAAGCAGCGTCATCCATGGGTCACCAAGTTATCGTGTCATTGCTGATAGAGCGCGGAGCGCTGGTGAACTTGCAGGGAGGGACACGCGGGAATGCATTGCAGATGGCTTTGATGATGCGTCACACTAATATCGCTCACTTTCTGGTCAAGAAAGGGGCGGACATAAACATGCAGCAAGGACAGGTTGGCTCTCCGCTTTACTTGGCATCATCAACAGGGGACGAGGCCATGGTTCGGTTCCTTTTGAATCTAGGAGCTGATGTCAACATCCAGGGAAGATGTTATGGCAGCGCACTGCAGGCAGTATTAGCATCAGGTCATAAGAATATTGTTCACTTGCTGGTGGACAAGGGAGCAGATCCATTTATGCAAGGTGGATACTATGGGAGTGCACTGAAAGCCGCATTACTTATGGGTGATGGAAATATTATCTCCCTGCTCCTAAGAGCCTCCTCATCTAATTCTCAGTCTTGGTTGAATATATTAAATGATTTAATATTTTAGACTTTAGGGTAGGCAAATAGATATGAGGAGAGAATAGAGGTCTTATGTATTTAGTCTGTGTTCTAGCTTTAGATAAAGGCTTTTGTTTTCAACTTGTTGTAAAAGTATATTGGAATTTATTGGGAGTAAAGTTTTATAATACTCTAGACACTCTAGTTATATAGTAATAGTAAGTATAGCGTCTACTCGACACTGCGTATGCCTGCGCACGCCCCTCCTAGAGGCGCGTGTGGTTCCCATCAATGACGCGTAGTAGGTGACTGACGCGTTTGTCACATGTCCGATGCGTGTGATGCGTTCATCGCTGCACGGGCGGCTCGATGTACGGGATATATAATATATGTGCTTACCTGGTTCCAACACTCAGTACCTCTTTATGTAAATGTAATAAATATTGCTAACCGTTGCCCTGAAATCTCATTATCGGTGGTTCAGAAATGCGGTTAACACTATGTCACTGATGTGCCACATGGGCCAATAAGGATATACTAGTCCATCAAACTTGAGTCATACATAGAAAACAACATGAAGTTACTGAAAATAATGTGATCTCTTCTCGATCCCATGTGTGGCTATACACCTTTGAGATCGATCAAGTAATCTAAAGCTGATCTTTGTGGCGATCGTGTGGCGTAAGAAGTAATCCCTCCATCCCACTCCTGACCAGATCTGGTCATCTTGGTCTGCTCTTCATGATCATACCTGAGCAGTCCATACAGAACCTGGACTAGCATGAGGAGGATAAACCACAAATAGAAATCACTTATGTGCTGTACCAGGACCACTCCGAAATGGTTCAGGTTTGATATAATCTAAGCTCCGTGAAATCCTCGGCAACCTCATCAAGGATAAACATTAAACGATCAAGAATGTGGCAGCTGTGCAGTGTTGTCTGTTGTCTGTTGGGAAATACTTATTCAACTCTCGCCGACTGTGTGAACACCGGATCACCCTGATCCCTGGATTTGATCGGAAGCGGGACGAGACCTAGGGGTATACGAGACAATGAATTATACAGTATTTGTCGTTGGTGGGAGAGTTTGGTGGCGCAATGGACCAATTATGCCGGTCTGATGTTGGCGATCATGCACGATCGGTGGGGACAATTGATGTGGCGTGAGTTGATTAATGTGACACAGCAAATAATGACGTCCAATTGCCGGTCAATCATTCAATAACTCGGTGAGTTTGCATCATCGATGGCGCAACTTGATCGGCACCATACACATCATGAGGCATGGTCTCAATAGATGGAGGTGGGATTTAAAAAAAATAGTTGCCATAGTATCTTCAGTGTCTAGAAACAGTTGAATTATAGTTTACTTGATTCTGAGAGTGAAACAGAAAATGGGGAAATGGGATAGAAAATTTGTGTAATTATTATTCTAGTACAGTATAGTAGACTTCCTTGATACATGTAGATTAAATTTGAAAAAAAAATTATATTAAAGCTGAGAAGTGTCTTGAGAACATTTTTCCTCTATATTATAGGGGCAAAAAAGCATTTGTTGTGGCAGAGTAAATTATTTTGTGGAACAGGTCAAAATGTCACAGGTATAGGTCCTTGATACAAGTGTGACACCTAATTCTCCGTGCGCGGAATTTGTGGCCCATTGTGATTAGTCATCCATTTCTTTGTATTACTAGTGTGTTGCATGTCACACTTTGGTAGCCTCAATATCTTTGTGGTCAGATTAAGGTCAATTTAGGTCAAATCCCACTTGGAGTTTTTGTAATTAGCAATAGGAGATGCATAGCTTCCCTAATGTGAACACTCTATGACAAAATCTCTCAGAAAAGTTGAGCAATCACTGATTTAAGATTGTATGTTATCAAAAGTGAGAAATTTTAGATGAAAGTAAATTCCTCCTGATTGCAATTCTTCTCCCTCCCTTGTGTGGGTTGGCTTAAATGTTGCTTATATATAGTAGATTCTTTGTGCAAAACCCTGTATTACTGGAATGAGAATTGACCTTGGAAAATCATTTTGTATCAAGGAGGTATCCTTATCAAGGAGGTCTACTATACTGTATATGTTTTTATTATATAGTAACCCCATTTACGCACGTCCCTTCCCAGAGACACATTGACATTGACGCCCTGATCACGACATGTATGTGTTCCAGATATGGCTTACATGTGACAGCGTGTGACACAAATATGGTGTACGCAGTGAATGCGATGACTGTTAAGTCCGGTGTCAGGCGCTTAGCTAGTACTTCCGAAGGGGTTTTCCGGGTTAGTGCGAGGGTCTGTAATGGGGCCGAAGACCGGGACGGAAGTCGGACGGACTACGGGCGGGGACGGAGGTGCCGGAAACTTAGGGTAGGTCGCGGAATAGTTCAGTCCGGTCACTGAGGTGTTCGAGGTCGAAGGGACTTGGCTTCAACTTATGTGTTGCGCCCTCCTCGATCGTCTGTCCCTGATTTCGGAAGGAGGCGGGAGTTTACCGGAAATGAATCGGAAACTGGTGGGAGACTAAATCGATATTCGTACTAGCGAACAGTCCAGTCGACTGTGAGACTATATACATGTAACGCTCTTTGTACTATCTTCAGCCGGTCATAAAACAAGGAGAAAGGTAGTACAAGGGGTTAATATAAGAGAGAGAACAAGGGAGTGAGGTACGCGATAGTCTTGCACGTCGGTTATCAAAGTATTGAGTCCTCGGTCGGGAGCGGACTCGGGAATGGTGTCTCGGTCGGACACGGAAACGCGGTGTCTCGGACGGGCGTGACGGGGATGGGATCCACGGAAAACAGTCTTTCGTCCTTTCGGTCGGAAAGGTCTCAGAACGGAAGCGGGTGGTTGTGGGGGTTAGTGTGGGTTTGTTGAGGGCATGGGCTATAACAGTATCCCCCCACTAGGACCGAGCCCTCGAGGTCCTAAGCTTGGAGCGTCGAGTTTAATGGGTGACAATACAGACGGATAT
>QLPI01003403.1:0-14181 GCA_003314275.1 Chroogomphus rutilus | reverse complement strand
AAAAAAAAAAAACAGGCGCAATGTTCATATTCCTCGCAACCGCCGTCCCCACCCGCTCAGCCCTCGGCGCCACAACCGGACTCGCACAAACCATCGCATCTATCATGCGTGCCATCGGTCCTGCAGGAGCGACGTCGCTATTCGCAGTTTCTGTTGAACATCATCTATTTGGAGGGATATTTGTTTATGTGGTACTTTGTACGATTTCGATGGGTGGATCGGTGGCGGCTGCTTTGTTGCCTGCTGTTGCGTGGCCTAGGGAGGATCGGTAGTGTGGTACAGGAAGGATCGTTAGCGTGGCCGAGGCTTCTCTACTGCTGCCTTTGGCCCAATACATTTCTGCAGTGTGTCCCAGATTTTTTCAGTTGGGGCATATATGTGCCTTCTTTCCTGATTTACTTATGAATCCTTTATCCTCTTGAGTAATAGACAGTGTTTTTCTTCTATCATATTGAGATTTAAGGATCCAGATAATGTTATTAGGGTCCAATGGCTTTCCAACTTCTTCAAGAGATGTCATCCCTATATTGTTGAGTCTTGCAAAAACATCTTGTGCCTTATCTAGGTGTTCTCAGATATCATCATCCTCTGAGCACGTTGTCTCTGTGCTGGTGACAACCATCTTGGATTTTTTTGTCATTTTAGCTACCAGTGTATCCCAGGTCTCCTTGGCATTCTTCTTCTTCTCTAGCATCAAGGGAAGTGACTCTGACACTGAGACCAATATTTCAGTCTTGACAAGACCTTCTCTGGCTAACCATTTTTCTAGTTTCTCCTCAGCCTTCTCTGACTTGGCCTCCTCATCATATGTGAGGACATGTGCTTAAGGAAGAGTAGGAGGATCAGGTGGCCTATCAGCTTTGCCTTCAATATGTTTAAGGAGGTTTTTTGACTCAAAATAACTAAGGAGAGTGGCTCACCAAAAGGACCAATTAGATCCATCAGTAGCTAGCTTCTCTATAGTAAGAGGTAGTTTATCTGATTGCTCTCCAGGACCCATAACCATGTAGGTAAATGAGCAACTTGAAACAGTAGTTCAGAGAGTTAATTTGACAATCTAAATAATTATTCTCCTCAGTGGATGTCAACCACTGTGATTTTTATTTAAATATACCTAAATGATTATTCTACAGTGCCAAGCAAAGAAAATAAGTAATTATAATACACTAAATATTACATTGGGCTCACCTCCTCAGTGAATTGTTAGATTATAGGCAACTTGCACAGTGGTTTGGAGAATTTATTAGACAATCTAAAATATTAAACTCCTCAGTGTTGTCAACCACTAAGGTAGAAGACAAACGGTTTCTGCTATAGTCATGTGATGTGACAATGTCACAGTCACAGCACAAAAAATTTCATTGTCAAAATTTTTTTTTGAAAAAAATTGTATTCTGCTATAGAAGATGGCAATTTTTTTTGGAAAAAATGATTGTACTACACTATACAATATGAGCCTTGTCCAACTCAGCTAGAATAGTATCTGGCATGTTGCCGGATCCTTGTGCAAAATGGTGGATATGACACTTGAGTCATGTGACCTTAGTTGAATCCATATGTCATCTACCTTATCCATGGGAATGTCTCTCTATATATGGAATATTTCCTTATATGGGTGCTTATGTCAGCACAAAAATTTTGTAACCAAAAAAACTTGACAGTGTCAGACTGCTTAAAAATGTGATTATGAATTTTGGGAAGATGTTTGAAAGTTTGGATATACTACATTTGCAATAGTGATTTTTTTCAAAAAGTAAAACCAAGTCCATGTACATATAGTTCTATGCCATTGATCTGTGGTCTCAGAATAATTTTTTTTGTTGATGTTGCCAGATCCTTGTGCAAAATGGTGGAATGTAACATTTGAGTCACATGACCATAGTGGAAACTGTTTGTCTTCTACCTTAACGCATTTAAATTAAATATTACATCCAGCTTGGATGACGCATAATGTTGAAATATTTCGTTGAGGTGTTGAGGCCGACATTAGTTGAACGCTGGAAGTAGCTAGACACCGCAGAAAATTTTTCATGTAGTGATGTGATGTGTCACAACACACACGTTTTCGCCTCTATTTTCAACAAGTTATGGGACCCGGTCATACCTAGTCTTACTGAAACTGTCCTTTTGTGATCTGTTGCTTTGTGATCTGCTTTTTTTGTGTCAAACAAATCTTTTATGTTAGAGAAAATATTTCATGTCAACATTCGCTCACAACATAGATCGCACCATTATGCCTCAGCTCTCAAAGCTCACCGGTACCAACTGGCATGAGTGGCAGAAGGAGATAGAGACCTATGTTTTAGAACCGTTGATGATTTAACCCAAGAAGTGTGACAAAACTTTGGTGTGATAAAAGCCTGGTCAAGTTCTCCGACAAGACGATAGCAACTGAATGCCAGTCCAGGTTATTGTCCAAAAAGAATTGTTTGGAGGGGGCCTTGGCAGGTGCCTTGTCAATTACGTGTAGGAATAATAGTTTATGAGCGTAAACTATTAGTTCTACCCTTGCCTAGGATTATTTCCACTTGATGTTCTGTATAATCTGGGTTTAGTTCTTTTACTCTGTTTTTGCGTACCTTTTCTATTATAGCCGAGAACCTTCCACTTCGGTAGAAGGGTGAGCTTCACTCTTCGGAATGAACCTCGGTTTTGCCAATTAGTCTTCGGACCTCTTGACGGAAAGGATGGCAACTGGTCTTCGGACCAATGTACCTAAGTTGGTCTTCGGACCGACTTATATAAGAGTGCTTGCTGTACTAGATAATCCGGTGGATTAAAGATAAGAGTAAGATTGTTTGTTTTTACGCTACAGAACTAGTCTCTATATATACTAATTCTAAGCTGATTATGTAACTCCCTGATAAGGCAAGACTTTCCTGAAATTAGTGGAAGGGTGTGGAAAGGAATGGAAAGTCCTGGAAGCCTGTAGAAGTTACGAGTCACCCTATGAGTCACTAAATGAGTCACTAACGAGTCATATTCCCACGGCTGGTAGTCTTGTGACTGGTCAAGTCATGAAATATTAATAGTAAGTGAGCCGTGCTTCTGGGCTGACCTTGTATGTAATAGTTATTACATAAACCCAGGAATTTGTTGTACAATGTAGTCTTGAGAACTTGAGCCAGCAGTTTGGTGCCAATTTCCATATGTAATTGTTTGGCGCCTGGCTGTGGGTCCTTGTGGGTCCAAATGGAAAATAAGCGAAAAATATAAGTGTTTTTTGGAGGTTTTCCTTGGGCTTGAAGAGCTTTGATGATTTAAGAGTTAATTACTCGTAGGTAATTCACTCTTAAATGGCCAGCCAAAGCATTATAATATTTTTTTGGTAGTCCAGATGAGACTGATTTAAGTTGGATTATTCCTTGGAGGAGAGGTTTGGATCTTGTAGGCTGATCCGGTTCGGAAGTCTTGTAGAAAATAAAGGAGAGCTCCCCATTCCCTAACAACCTACTTCATGCTGATTGGCTGTGGAGGTCATATTGATAGTGTTAGGCCTGGAGGTAAAAAGGCCTTGGCCTGGGATCAAACTGACTAAAAGGTCTATGCCGTCATATGGTTTCTCACCGACCCCAACTACCATTCACTAATTATCATCACAAAGTCTGGCAAAGAAGCCTGGAGTAAACTTATTGCTGAGTACCAAAAGGATAATGTAACAAATAGGATACTCCTACACCAACAATTCTGTTCCATCACCCATGATTCATCTGCTTTAATCTCAAACTTCATTGAAGGAGTCCTCACAGTTGCTTGCAGATTAGAAGCTATTGGCCACAAACTGGACGATCTTGAAATTACTGACAAAATCCTGATTGGATTGCACCCATCTTGGGCTCTAGTTCACACAGAGCTTATGCTGTGGACAACATCCCCAATGATTGATGAGATTGCCTCAGCACTTAAACAGTATGAGGCCAACGAGATGGGGGTGGAAATAGTGGTAAAGAAAGAGGAAGGAGAATCAGCATTGATTGTCAGAGGACAGTGTGGCATTTTGGGATCCAAGGAGAAAGCCAATGAAAATGACGATGACTTCAATTGGGGGAATACAAGGAACCGTGAGGGGGTATGTTATAGGTGTGGATGCCCTCATCATATTGCACAATTCTGCGTTGTGAATATGCCAGAGGAGGTCAAGTGGTGCTGTTACATACCATTGCAATGGTTGGTGAATACATGTAACAAGTTGCTGTTTAAATAGTGCCTACAGACTAATGCCAGATAACCTGGCATAGTGGCCTTTTGGCCCAGTTGGAAGAGCATATCACTGTGGGAATTTGTTGCCTTTCATAGTATGCCAGGTTACCCAAAGGTCAGCGGTTCAAATCCCTGTGTGTGCAATAATTTAGAGGGTTGTTGCAATCACTTGGACCCCAGGAACCCTGGCTTACATGATGGTCCATGACATCATGGGGGTCTGCTATGTCAAACAGTAATTAGAGTGCTTGGGGGGAGCCACAGACAGGCCTGGGAAACCTGTTAAGATATCATCACTGTGGCACCTTGAGGGCTCGGTACCTAAGGAGAAGGTACTGTTACATACCATTGCAATGGTTGGTCAATACATGTAACAAGTTGCTGTTTAAATAGTGCCCACAGACTAATGCCAGATAACCTGGCACAGTGGCCTTTTGGCCCAGTTGGAAGAGCATATCACTGTGGGAATTTGTTGCCTTTCACAGGTGCACTCTCAACCACTCAGCTCACATTGTAATGCTTGACGGTGATGACAACCTATTTGCATTTGCAGCTGCTGAAGGTACAAGCACAATTCCACTTCATCAACCAAACAGCAATCCCTTGCTTATTATACCCAAGAAGAAAAAGAAGAAACACCAGTTGAAAACCAGCAATCCTGAGTTGGTCAATTTTTCATTCTGATTTCTCTTGTTTATTTTATTTTTATCTATTCTATCTTACACTCTCCTTTTATTGATTTTATTATGGGGGTATCTGTTGGGAATATTGCGAGTTCACACCACAACATATCATGTGACGTGTCTGCATTACATAAGTTACACTGTAGATAAAATTTTCCCTCATCAAATTATAACCATCACCCGTGTTTCGTACTGCGTGCTTTAGGGGAAATTCAACATAATTCGACCACGCCCATATTGGATAACTCAAGTGTACTGACTCATCCTCTTACTTGCCTTCTTAAAAACCACAAAACCATATCTTATCTGAATTACCCCTGTTATGTCTGAAGACCGTGATCCAACATTTGCTGCCCTTACTGATGGGAACTATGCAAAATGGGAGATACATATGGAAGCAGACTTGGTAGAATGAGGATTGTGGGAATATGTTTTTGGGATGGTTGTGAAACCAGAAGGTGATATGGTTGGTGCCAGGAAGGCTGTTGTAGAGTATGAGATAAAGATAAGGCAGACTAGGGCCAGGATGATCAAGAGGATCACGGCTGGTCAGTTGCCCTATATGAAGGATCTCAACTTGAAGAAGGTCTGGGCTGAACTATGATGCATCCATCAGGCTACAGGCTTTGGTTCGGAGCTGGCTATGTGGTGTGCATTCATTAATGCAAGGATGAAGGTCAATAAGTCTCAGGAGGTTGTGGAAACTATGGCATCATGGATTGGCAGGGTGAAAGGCATGTGTTTTAGACTAGAGGCCATTGGAGTGGATGTGACCAACGATATCAAGCGTCGGGTACTGACGGACTTCGGTACTGCCAAGGGGTGTTGGCGAAAGGGTTGGGCGGACTATGGCCAAGTCCTGCAGGCCAAGAGTAGTGGCCTTGGCTTCAACGTACTCGTGTGTTGCGCCCTACTTGCCGTGCGTGCCACTGTATTTGCAACAGACAGGTACTCGGGGGGGATGCTGAAGATGCCGGCCCGAGTCGAGGACTTAACAGAAGAGAAGAAGGTAGAATGGCCTAAGCCTAGTCGATACCCAGAATGAGGAAATATGTACATGCATGTCCTACTTATATAGGTTAAAAAGCAACATGTGGAAATAAGGAATGTGGAACAATAAGGTATGCAGAGCATGTGGTTATTGTCCACAACGAACAAAATTAGAATAAGAAATGTAAGACGGGGATAAAACAATAAAGGACAGAATAATAGGACGTGCCCTAGGATAGGACAATAGGAAATGCCTGTTTATAAAACAAGGCTGTAGCCGAGGATAACACAAGGGCAGGAGGTCCCGAGGTGAGATGGACCGAGGAGTGAGGAGTAGGCATGGATGGGGACGAGGAATGTAACCGATATGTGTGTCTGGCTGAGAACAACTCATTGAATGGTTCGTATTTGGTTGCTTAATGGAGTATTTTAGTCGGTACCACCAAGTTACCGGATTCTCGGTACGTGTACTTGACAAACGACAATGTTATCCTTGTGCCCACAAATGGACTATCTACAGTCTACAACCAAATCATCATCATGTTAGATGCCACTCATCCAGAAGATATCATACTCGAGAATGTTATCACTCAGCTTGCAAATGAAGAATGACAACAGGAGATTGAGGTTGTCAAAAGGGAAGTTGAAAATCTCAAACTTGGAGAATCCACACTTGTTGCCAAGAAACTACATGATGTCTCAGAGATTGTCTGTTTTGGTTGCAGTAAGAAAGGACACTTTTACTCTCAGTGTCCAGAGAGGAAAGAGGAGACAGCTGCTGTTGCACATGAACCTGATGAGTTGTTTTGCTTTTTAACTCATGTGGTGCTTCACTCGAGAAGGTGTGTTGGGAATATTGCGAGTTTCACACCACAACGTGTCTTGTGACGTGTCTTGTGATGTGTCTTGTGACGTGTCTTGTGACGTGTCTGCATTACATAAGTTACGCGCTTGTAGCTAAAATTTTCCCTCGTCGAATGATAACCATCACCCGCATTTCCAACTGCGTGCTTCAGGGGAAATTCAACACAGCGGGCACCAAAAACAGGCTCAGCGGGCACCAGAACAGGCTCCCTCAGCGGGGACCAGAACAGTCTCAGCGGGCGGGGGGGGCGTCAACCTCTCTTCACCCAGATGGTGTTTGGTAGGCACACCCGAGGGCGGCGGACGAAGTTCGTTTGAAAAACGTGTACTTCGTACTGATCATCGCTCTCGTCGTGCATCTCCATGTCAGCATCAGGTGTGGATTGTAGCCTCCCTTCCCGGATAGGCGTTTGGATTTTCCCTGTGCTGTGGGGCTCATTCGTACTTGGAGCATGATTATATTACTACAGTTGGACATTTTAACCACATAATGTACATGTATCCCTACCTCACTACATAACAGTACGGTATAGATTAAAATTACCCCAATCTCTCTATCCATGAATTCAACACACACTTTCACAATTCATAACATATCCCCGTACCCAATAGTGTAAAAAAAACTATATATCAAGTCAAAACTAAGACTAAAAAACCTATTTTCAAAAGGCCCTAATAAAGCCAATCGACTACAAAGGCCCTAATAAAGCCAATCAACTAACAAAGGCCCTAATAAAGCTATCAACTACAAAGGCCCTAATAAAGCCAATCGACTAACAAAGGCCCTAATAAAAGGCCCATCAACTATAGAATAACAAGAAAAAAGAAAAAAAAAGAGAAAAGAAAAGAAAAAAAAAACCGCTGTATACTGTAAATTATACTCCGAAACAATCGCAATAGCATAGCATATCACATAGCAGTTGCACATCAATGCATGCAAAAAAAAGGGTGAGTGAGTGAGTGAACCGTCCCGTCCCACCAATCTTCAAAAAAAGAAGAAAAAAATGTAGGTGTGTAACCTGTAAAAAAAGAAAACAGAGAAAAGCGATTTTTCATTCCCCATCCCCATCCCCATCATTCCCCATCCCCATCATCCCCCTCCCACCCCCCACCCCCACCCCCAACCCTGTGTCAGCTGTCCTCGGTGACTGCATATATGCGCCCCATGTGAGTGCATTCCCCTATATCCCCTGTATGTCCTCCTATTCATTTCCCTTCTTCCCCTTCTGTATCTCATTCACTATCTGCTGTTCCGGACCATGGGGCTAGCTAGGTATGGGGCCGGGTACATAGAGTTACACAAAATCTTTTCCTAAAATCCTGTAAATAATCGTGTAGGTACTTCATGATATGTAGAACTGTGGTGCAAAGTTGCACCTTGATCTGGGAGTGATTGGGGGAGGTATTACAGTTTTAGTGTAGGAAATTTGTACAATGCCACTCAATATTATTTCGTCACAACAAATTCAGCCACATTCTACTAGCAAGGGACTATACTAAAATCTGAAATTAATAGGGAGGATACCAGAATAGAATCTTTGAGTTATACAGTCCAGGTTGCTTGGCTTTCTTCAACACAAGGGGAGGCACAATGTTTAGGAGACACAGGGTTTAGGAGGCATGAATGAATGAGTGCTAGAGTTCAGAAATACTGTTAATGCTGTGAAGAAGCTTAACTAAAATAGAAGTACCAGGTTTGGTTCAGTCCAATGAACCAAGGTCAGAGGTGACTTGGCTTTAACTTATATCTTGAACATTCTGTTACCATATTTCAGAGGGTTCAGTTGGCACCCAAAATGTTGGAATCAAACAAGGACCTTTTCCAAGGAGTGTAGAATAGCTTATACTGATTTCTAAACTAGTTTATACACATGACAATGACTTGCTTAAATACTAAATGAGAATGGAGATCATATATCAGGAATGTATGGAAACATGGTGTGTAACTAATTAGTGGAGAGCATAGGTATGAAATTTTAAATGGAAAACATGAAAACAGGAGATATATGACTGGATATGAACTGAGAAGACCAAAATAATGATTCAAGGTAAACTGAGGTATATGAAGGACCAAGGTCATATACTGAGGTAGATGTTGTATTGGAGGCATTGGTCAGGTCAACCAAGGTACCAAGACCTTCAGTAAAATTGTACTTTGACATTCCCATATTTATTACTGCTTAATATCTATCTAGGCCTCAAGGCTTCACCTTAAGCTAATATCAAGCCTGACTTATCCTGGAAAGGTAATAAAATTGAAATATATATCATAAGAAACCAAATTTGTGATTGTTGGATATTAATTGATAAGTATTTGCATGAAAGAGTCGGGCTGATGGTTATCTTAGAAGTGCCATCAGGTGTTAGCAAGCTTCAGGTATTTTGCTAATGTATTGTAAGTGGGAACATAACTGAGAGAACAGGGAAAATCTGATGGGTTTTAACTAAACTAAAGACAAAAGGAACAATTGTGTGGAGTGGTAAAGTGCAGTATCATATGTGGACAATAGCGAAGACTATGTGGTTGTAAATGTGTATACATTCTCAGTCTAGACCCAATGCCTAACTGCCAGGTGTTCCAATATGATGTTTCCATTCCATATTTACTGTATATTACATCTCACTTATCTATTATTCCAATCCACTTGAGCAGTTAGCTGGGTGTCCCCTCAGTCCAGTTAATACTCATCCAACTAAGGTAAGATATTCATTCTATGCTCTCTAGTTTCATTGCTCACATACTGTAAGCGCAGTCACCTATTTAGGTACTGCTCAATTTTAGTCGAGTTAATACTTATCTGACCGAGTTACCTATACAAGATGGGTCATTAGAGTTAAATTGTGGAAGTTGGAAAATAATGTAGGATCGATCAATAAGTATGCGTTCGTACATCATAACAGTCGTCGAGGGCCTGTATCACTGTCCTGTCTTGCTTTTTCTATGGTCTTTCGGCTGTTTGTGTTATCTTGGTTCTGCAGAGACTTCCGCCGTAGTCTTGCCTCTCTCATCCAGAGCATCGGGATTACTGCAACCATATTTGGAGTCACTGGCTTCGTGCTGATGATTCTGGCTTCGTGCCGATGATTCCGGCTTCGTGCTGATGATTCTGGCTTCGTGCTGATGATTCTGGCTTCGTGCTGATGGTTGTGGCTTCGTGCTGATCCGTGCGACGATAAACGATACAAGACGCTAGAGTGAGGATTGAATATTGAGAGGGCGCTGGCACAAACAAGATGATCCACAAGCTCCATGGGGGAGGAGGGAAAACTAGGAATAGAAAAAGTCAAATCGGAAACCACAAGATAAGAAATACTCCCACGGATCTTCCATTTCTAGACCCACAAGTAGCGCCATCGCCTGCCAACTCCACATGCTCCACCCGTTTCTCGAAGAGAGTGTGTGTGTACAAGTCAATTCTAAATAGACGCCAACACTGAATAGAAGGGAATGCCAAATTCAAATGTCAGCTTGTTTACACACATTGAATCCTGAGCAGGTGGTCACATGCTCCACTCGTTTCTCGAAGAGACAGAGGACCAGTCAATTCTAAATAGACAACAACACTGAATAGAAAGTGCCCAAATTCAAATATCAACTTACACCCACATGAATCCTGAACAGCTGGTGTTGGACCCAGACCCAGCCAAGATACACCCTGCCCTTCATATCTTACGCCCTTCATATCATACACGTGTATCCCAAGTTCCAGCTGCTGCAACTCAAATAGCCGCCGGCGGGCCCTCCTTCGCCGCGCTTTCTAAAGGAAAGGCAACTATTATTATTAAGGGGCTATCATCTAATCATCTGAGAACTCCATATTTCCGTTTTTTCCGTTATCATTTTTATGTAACGTTGAGTCAAGGTACCATGGAGTAAGATATCAACCAGGTTATACAACTGCCTAACAAGAGCACAAAGTCGAGAGGTAGAACAACGCATCCACAAAATCGTAAATCTAATCTCTATCGGAACGCCCACGTGACATTCATTCAAGACACGCGTCAGGTCACGGGCAGACCGTTATTCAACCCCCCTCCTCAAAAGAGTAAAGAGTAAATAATTCCATAGCGCGCACAAATGTAAAGATGACACTACCCGATCTCCAATATTTATATTCTGCTAAGCGGTGCGGTGTCGAAGAAAGAAGAACTTCGTAATTCATGTCCCGAAGGCACATCGTTGCATTGATTTATTTAGCCGAGTATTAATACTAGGAGTGAATGTCTTTGAAAAAACAAACAGTTTATCAAGTTTCAAGACACGATTATACGTCGTTGCGTCGTTTTTCGGTTTGAGGGTGCGTAGAATCGAATCGGCTCATGTCGAATATCATCGTGGAGCAGGATAGTGTCAAGCAACATAGGAGAGCTACTCCTCTGCCAAAGCTGCAGCTTGCCGTGCTCCTATATCTACAATTGGCCGAACCGATAACGTCAACGGTCATCTTGCCATTCATCGTTCAGGTTAGCACCCCAAGCTGAGTTTCTGTTGCAAGAGAAGGATAATATATATTCACCACTCTGTGTGTAGCTTGTCGAGGAGACTGGTATCACTGGCGGGGATGTTTCCAAAGTAGGGTATTATGCAGGTCTCGTAGTACGCATCATCATCATCATCATCCATTATTCACGTATATTCACAATACTGAATATATATATAATGCCCTCAGGAATCCTTATTCTTCATCACCGAATCTCTCATGATCCTGCAATGGGGTCGTCTTTCAGACAGAATCGGCCGAAGACCTGTACTACTCACCGGTTTATTCGGACTCGGCCTCTCAATGCTATGCTTCGGTCTCTCCCGCACATTTTGGTCCTTCGTCGCGAGCCGCGCCCTCGCTGGTGCTCTGAACGGTAACATGGGAGTCATCAAATGCATGATGAACGAGATCACAGACGAGACCAACTTGGATAAAGGGCTTTCGTTAATGCCTATCATCTGGTCAATTGGAAACACAATAGGGTGCGTGCATGCAACTCTTTGTACTTCCACCATATGGGAAACTGAATGGCAACTTTAAACGTGGGGGGAACTTTTTTTTTTGCTTTAGCCCCTTGATTGGTGGATCACTGCAACATCCCTATGAAAGATTCGATGGAGCATTTCAACGCTCGAAATTTTGGGAAACAAATCCTTATTTTTTGCCGTGTGCGATTGCTGCGGCATGTTCGACCTCGGCGTTTGTCCTTGCGTTTTTACTATTAAACGAGGTTCGTCTCGTCCCTTTCTCTTTATTTTTTTTAAGTGAATGTCTAATAGCCCCATTTTTATCTGCATAGACACTTCCTTCCGTTATCAATCGACGATCACAATCGTCAATCCGAGGATCACGTCGCAATCAAGTCAATGTCAATGTGATCTCACCACCAACGACGACAGCCACCGAACACACTCCTCTCCTCCCCTCCCACGAAACCAAAAAACCCCAACACATCCCCCTCCGAGGCCTCCTCACCCCCCGCGTCCTAGCCGTCATGATCAACTTCGCATTCCTCGCACTCACCGACATAGCCTACATCGTACTACTCCCCGTATTTCTCAGCACTCCCATCGCAAAAGGCGGTCTCGGTATGGAGCCTTCTATTATCGGTGTATGTCTAGCCGGATATGGGGTCGCTAATGGTGTTGTATCGATTTTATTTTTCGTGCCGGTGAATAGGAGGTTTGGGACGAGGGCGATTTTGTGGAGTTGTGGAGCGACTTTTGTGATTTGTTTTGCGTTGTTTCCTGTGATGAATGCGTTGGCGAGGGATCAGAATCGGTTGAGTTTGGCCGTTTGGATCGTGTTGATTGTCCAGCTTTCACTAGCCACGATACAAAGCTTGGCATACAGTGAGTTATCCCTTAACATCCGCCATAATATTCCAATCATTTTATTTTATTTTATTTCATTCCATATTTTTCACCCATAAAAAAAAACCAGGCGCAATGTTCATATTCCTCGCAACCGCCGTCCCCACCCGCTCAGCCCTCGGCGCCACCACCGGACTCGCACAAACCATCGCATCTATCATGCGTGCCATCGGTCCTGCAGGAGCGACGTCGCTATTCGCAGCTTCTGTTGAACATCATCTATTTGGAGGGATATTTGTTTACGTGGTACTTTGTACGATTTCGATGGGTGGGTCGGTGGCGGCTGTTTTGTTGCCTGCTGTTGCGTGGCCTAGGGAGGATCGGTAGCGTGGTCCAGGGAGGATCGTTAGCGTGGCCGAGGCTTCTCTACTGCTGCCTTTGGCCCAATACATTTCTACAGTGTGTCCCAGATTTTTTCAGTTGGGGCATATATGTGCCTTCTTTCCTGATTTACTTATGAATCCTTTATCCTCTTGAGTAATAGACAGTGTTTTTCTTCTATCATATTGAGATTTAAGGATCCAGATAATGTTATCAGGGTCCAATGGCTTTCCAACTTCTTCAAGAGATGTCATCCCTATATTGTTGAGTCTTGCATAAAGATCTTGTGCCTTATCTAGGTGTTCTCAGATATCATCATCCTCTGAGCACTTCATGTTTTGGAGTTGTCTCTGTGCTGGTGACAACCATCTTGGATTTTTTTGTCATTTTAGCTACCAGTGTATCCCAGGTCTCCTTGGCATTCTTCTTCTTCTCTAGTGTCAAGGGAAGTGACTCTGACACTGAGACCAATATTTCAGTCTTGACAAGACCTTCTCTGGCCAACCATTTTTCTAGTTTCTCCTCAGCCTTCTCTGACTTGGCCTCCTCATCATATGTGAGGACATGTGCTTAAGGAAGAGTAGGAGGATCAGGTGGCCTATCAGCTTTGCCTTCAATATGTTTAAGGAGGTTTTTTGACTCAAAATAACTAAGGAGAGTGGCTCAGCAAAAGGACCAATTAGATCCATCAGTAGCTAGCTTCCCCATAGTAAGAGGTAGTTTATCTGATTGCTCTCCAGGGCCCATAACCATGTAGGTAAATGAGCAACTTGAAACAGTAGTTCAGAGAGTTAATTTGACAATCTAAATAATTATTCTCCTCAGTAGATGTTAACCACTGTGATTTTTATTTAAATATACCTAAATGATTATTCTACAGTGCAAAGCAAAGAAAATAAGTAATTATAATATACTAAATATTACATTGGGCTCACCCCCTCAGTGAATTGTTAGATTATAGACGACTTGCACAGTGGTTTGAAGAATTTATTAGACAATCTAAAATATTAAACTCCTCAGTGTTGTCAACCACTAAGGTAGAAGACAAATGGTTTCCGCTATAGTCACATAATGTGACAATGTCACGGTCACAGCACAAAAATTTTCATTGTCAAAAAATTTTTTTGAACAAAAGTATTCTGCTATAGAAGATGGCAATTTTTTTGGAAAAAATGATTGTACTACACTATACAATATGAGCCTTGTGTTATAGCCCATACCTTCAAACAGACCCACACCAACCCCCACAACCACCCGCTTCCATTT
>QLPI01003400.1:0-16838 GCA_003314275.1 Chroogomphus rutilus | reverse complement strand
CCCTGTAGTTGAAACTCTTTTGCGGAGGTTTGCCTTATCACCTTGCCTTTTAGTGATCAGCACTTTCCCATGAATCCGGAGATTCTAGAAGCTGCAACCACGTCCATTTCACTATTAGCACAATTCACCTGATAGAAGGGAGAGTGCGCACCATGGATTAGGAAAACCGGAAAGCACTTAATCAGCCACCTGTTAAACAGACCCAGAAATTAGCATGAACCTCCAACGTCAAAAAACATACGCCAGTGGTCCTTTCTGAAACTCCAGTATCTCAAACACGAACCTGCACTGCCTATACGCCTTGCTGGACAGAACGTGCTGACAAATGATACCACACATCAATATCAAGATCGCATCCTGAGTCGGCCAGGGTCGCGAGTCTTCTGCAGAACCTCCACAGCTCGAATGCTCAAGAGAAATTTCATACTCTCATCATACTCATAAAAGGGACACGGGTAATAGGTCATCTGGAACATGAAGTTGACAGAGATCCCTTAGGAGCGACGATAAAGTCCATTGTATCAGGACTCGTTTAGATTTGCTTTGGTGAGGTCGAGAAGATGCGTGATGTTTCCTGCGAGGCTGGCCAGACGGAGGGCGGGATTTGGGCTTATGTATGAGGGTGTATACCTCAGCTTTGAAGAAGATATTAAAGTAACTATTCTACCTGAACAAGAGTCATCTAGACTATATCGACAGACAAACAGGGGGCTTACATCTGAGCTTTGATGAAAAAAACGGATGTAAGCACTGGTGACTGAGAAATTTTCATGTCACGCTGAGTGCTAATTATGTAAACCAGAACAAGAGACTGCCGGTCACTCAACAACGAGTGCATAATATCTTTTTGCCAGTGTATCCATGTAATTATGCACCAGAGCTTTACTCTCTGTTATAATTTAGAAGCTCATGGTCGTTGCACTGTCCAAAGATCCGAACACAAAGGTCAAGCGGCGGTGAGGCGGTAATATTGATATCGTTCATTGAGGGATTGTGGTGTACATTCTATGTTGTTTCGTGATACAAAATTTTCTTACTAAAATCACTTTAGATGCGTGAAGCATTTTTTACAGCTTCCAGATCTTCAGGGCGTGCGCTCCAGCACGCAAAACTAGATATCATCGACATGGGTTTCTCTCACAAGTTATATTACATAACTACTTAATTAAGAGTTATCCCTTTATTTAACGCATCGAGCTGGCCCCTTGATATCGTCTCATTGTTCCAGGCATGTTCATTACCATAGTTGTATGGCTAGTAAGCATTAATACTGGCATCAGTCCAGTGTTCATTCTTTATGTATTCATGCCGTTTCTAAACTCTCCCCTAAATCGCTTTCTACAGACTCGTCATACTCCATCCCCGGTGCCAGGTAACGAACGGTTATGAAATTCACGTCGTTTCCAAAAGATCTCTTCCAAAATACATGTTTCATGGACTACGAGTCTTATATGATGAATGGTGAGCCAAGCCTAGTAAATAGGATCCAGAATATTAAGAATATATCAGATATATTATTGTATACAAGCTTCTGAGTGCCGCTCCTAATGAGAACAGATAAGAAACAGATAAGAAAAACAATCAAGTAGACTTTGAATATAAAGCCAGAAGTACGACTAATGTGAGAAAAGAAGCACAAAATAATTCAAATGTGTGAAATAACTCATTAATGCCATAAAATTGAAAAAAAAAGGGCGGGCATACGTCATATCTAAACAACCATCGAAGGAGTCCCTGAAGTTGAAACTCTTCTCAGCAGGTTTCTCATCGTCACCTTGTACTTTAATGATCTGCATTTTTCCATGAATCCGGAGATTCTACAAGCTACAAACACGTTCATGTCCTTATTAGCACAATCCACCTGATAGAAGGGACAGTGCGCACCCATACATTAGGAAAACCGGAAAGCACTTAATCAGCCACTTGTTAAACAGACCCAGAAATTAGCATGAACCTCCAACGTCAAAACACATACGCCAGTGGTCCTCTCTGAAACTCAAGTATCTCAAATGCTTCCCTGCACTGCCTATACGCCCTGTTGGACAGAACGTGCTGCATATGGTGCCACACATGAATATCAAGATCACATCCCGAGTCGGCCACAGTGGCGAGTCTTCTTCAGAACCTCAACGTCTCAAATACTCAACCATATTGAGAAATTTCATACTCTCATCATGCTCATAAAAGGGACACGGGTAATAGGTCATCTGGAACATGAGATTGTCAGAGATCTCTTAGGAGCCACGACAACGTCCATTGTATCAGGACTCGTTTATATTTGCTTTGGTGAGGTGGAGGGAATGCGTGATGTTTCCTGCGAGGCTGGCATGACTCTTGAGTTATGATTAATATAGATGCTAAAGAATAAGATCTCAGTCTTATAATGGGACTCAGTGTTATTTGTATAAGAAGTACCTAAAGAATAAGCTAACTATGAAGTTAGTAACTATTATCTTTAGATTAAAGTATATGCACTTACATCTCAGTCTTATAATGGGACTGAGATGTTCAGTTGTAAATATCCATGCTTTTATACTATTCTAAGGAGAAATGATGATCTGGTTCTGCATGCATTAGAAAGCAATATCTTGTTGCTTAGGAATATGGTTATATCCATAACCGTCCGGGAGTGCTGCGCTCAGTACTCAGCTTTGTCATGCTCGTTCAACACTCCCCCTCGAGTGCAACGCACTGATATCTTCAGTCACAACTTTTCCAAACGCGGTCGAGGCAATGGTTTTGTAAATACATCCGCTGTGTTTTCGTCTGTTGGAATATACTGAAGATCAAAGACGTTGTTTTGAACAAGGCGGCGCACAAAGTGATATCATATATCTATATGCTTGGTGCGTGCATGAAACTTGTTGTTGGATGCTAACGCAATTGCACTTGGATTGTCGCAGTGGATTGGAATAGGTGAGTTGATCAGTCCATACAATTCTTCGATCAGTGACTTTAGGTATAGGATTTCTCTTGCTGCAGAGGTTAGAGCAATATACTCGGCTTTGGCTGTTGATAATGCAATCAGGGATTGTGCTCGAGTGCTCCATGCAACTGGGGATCCATGCAAGAGGACTATGTATCCAGATATCAAATGTTGGTGTGGTTGTGATGCCCAGTCTGCATCTACAAAGGCTTCAAGGCCATCATTTGTTGTTCCCAAGGTAAGTTTCAAGTTCTTTGTTCCTTTGAGATAATGAATGACATGTTTTGCAGCTTCCCAGTGATCATGTGCCGGATTACGTATAAACTGGGATAGTATGGATATGGCAAAGGCAATGTCGGGTCGTGTGCTTATTGCGGCATATATTAGTGAGCCAATTGCTCACTGATAAGGTATGTCTTTGAGTACTTGTGCATCAGATGGTGATTGACTTAGGAATTCCTTGTTTTCCATTGGTGTTAATGCAGGGTTTGCATCTTCAAGGCAAAATCACTTGAGGATTGTGGTAATGTATGCCTCTTGAGATAAGGTAATGGTGTGTGCTGTCCAGTTTCTTTCAATCTTCAATCCAAGCAACCAGGTGAGCTCTCCTAAGTCTGATATTTCAAATCGGTTATGCAGCTGATCCTTGAACTTTTCTATATGTTTCAGATGCTTTGATGTAACTGCCATATCATCAACTGACACAGTTATTACCATGTGTTTTTCTGGTGAGTGTTGAAAATATACAGCTTGATCCACTTGTGAACATGTAAATCCAGCATCCAAGAAGAAGTTTTCCAGCTCCTTTGACCATTCAAACCAGCTTGTTTAAGACCATATAAGCTTTGCAAGAGCTTCAGCACCTTTCCTTCATCTTTAGGTTTTAGATATCCAGGTGGTGGCCTCATATATATATCATCCTCTAGTGGGGCATTGAGGTAAGCACTTTTGATATCAACCTGATGCATTTCCCAGTTTTGCCAGGTGGCCATTGTTAATACAACACGGATTGTTGACATATTGGAGGTAGGTGCAAAGGTTTCTTTATTATCTATCCCATATTGCTGATGTTGACCATTGGCCACTAGTCGAGTTCGGAGTTTGAGCTTTTCACCATCTGGTCCATGCTTTGTACTTGTTAAATCCATGTGTCGGCGCTTAGCTAGAGACTTCTGGAAGGGTTTTCCGGAGGGTTCCGAATGGTTTCCAAAGGGGGTTTATACTCCTAGGATGGAGGGACTAAAGGTCACGGGTTTGGGATCGGAATTGGAATGGGGACGGAAAGATGGGAAGTGCCAGGGGCCTTGGAACTGTTCACGGTATAGGGCAGTACGAGTGGTTCGAGGTCGCAGGGACTTGGCTTCAACTTATGTGTTGTGCCCTCCTCAATTGTCTGTCCCTAATTTCAGAAAGTCGGAAAGTTTACCGGAACTTAATCGGAAACTATGACGCAGAATTAAGTCTATATTCGTACTGGTGAATAGTCCAGTCGACTGGTGACTTATATACATGTATCTAGTCTTGTACTATCTTTTGCCGAGTAAAGACAAGAAGAGAGTACAAGGGGCAATATAAAACAAAGAACAAGGGAGTGAGGTATGCGATGATCCTGTGCGTCGTCTATCAAAGGAGTGGAACCTTGACTTTGGAATCTTTGGAGGTTTGGAAACATGGAACCTTGGATTGATGCATCGGAATCCAGAAAGCAGTTAATCAGGCTTTGAGCAATCGGAAAGGTCCCAGAAACAGTGTGGGTGGTTGTGGGGTTTAATGTGGGTTTATTTGGTGGCATGGGCCATAACAGTACTAAGGATAAAGTGACAAGGTATGATGTTTGCATTTTGTGGTGGTGTTATAGCCCATGCTCTCAACAACCCACATTAACCCCCACAACCACCCACCTCTGTTCTGAGACCTTTCCGACCAAAAGGACAAAGGATTGTTTTCCGTAGTCCCCATTCCCGACAAGTCCGACCGAGAAACGGCATTTCCCCTCCCGTTCCCGTCATGACGGAGACACCATCCTCGAGTCCATCTCCAACCGAAGACTCAATACCTTGATAACCGACATGCAGGACCATCGCATACCTCACTCCCTTGTTTTCTCTTTTATATTGACCCCTTGTACTCCCTTTCTCCTTGTTTTATGACCGGCAAAGATAGTACAAGGATAGTCGCATGTATATAGTCTTCCAGTCGACTGGACTGTTTGCTAGTACAAATATCGACTTAGTCTACCACCTAGTTTCCGATTCATTTCCGGTAAACTCCCGTCTCCTTTCCGAAATTAGGGACAGACGATCGAGGAGGGCGCAACACATAAGTTGAAGCCAAGTCCCTTCGAGCTCGAACACCTCAGTGACCAGATTGAACCATTCTGCAACCGACCCTAAGTTCCCGGCGCTCCCGCCCCCATCTGTAGTCCGTCCGACTTCCGTTCTCGGTCCTCGGTCCCGTTACGAACCTCCACGCTAACCCGGATAGCCCTTTTGGAAGTACTAGCTAAGCGCCTGACATGCAGACTTAACAGGTGGGAACATTATTTCCCATGTTTTGAGTTTCTCCAACTGACCCATTTCATAGTCAATTGCTTCTAGCCACTCTATCACATCTGGACCATTTAGTGTCTCTTGCAAGGCGGGTTCTGGTTCAGCTGTGGCTAATGCCCATTGAATGGAGTTGTCTTGTAGATCAAGTGATGCTATCGAGGCTACCTCTCTTTCGTTTAGGGCTTTGTAATATCCTGGAGCTGGCCATACTCGAGTTTGCCTAGGAACTTGTGGTAAGGGTTTTGTGATTTCTTCTTGTTCAGATTGTTGTGATATGATGTTTGGGGTGTTATTTGATTCAGGTACACCTGCAAACTCCCCCTCATCCGGTACGTCTTCTGCAATTGTTATAGCCCATACCACCAAACAAACCCACATTAAGCACCACAACCACCTGCACTGTTTCCAGGACCCTTCCGACTGCCCAAAGCCTGAACAACAGATTTCCGGAGGTCCGACATACATCCCGAGGTTCCGCGACTCTGAACCTCCGAAGACTCTGAAGTCAAGGTTCTGTTACCTTGATAACCGACGTGCAGGACCATCGTGTACCTCACTCCCTTGTTTTCTCTTTTATATTGACCCCTTGTACTCCCTTTCTCCTTGTTTTATGACCAGCAAAGATAGTACAAGGATAGTCGCATGTATATAGTCTCCCAGTCGACTGGACTATTCGCCAGTACAAATATCGACTTAATCTGCATCGTAGTTTCCGATTAATTTCCGGTAAACTTTCCAACCCTCCGAAATTAGGGACAGATGATCGAGGAGGGTGCAACACATAAGTTGAAGCCAAGTCCCTGTGACCTCAAACCACTCGTACCACCCTATACCATGACAGTCCCCGGACTCCTGGTGTTCCCGACTTCCGTTTCCAGTCTGATTTCGATCCCGATCTGACCCCAATCCTCACCCACCCCCAGAATATGAACTTTCCCCCTCGGAACCCTATCGGAACCCCCCAACCCCTTCCCGAAGTCTCTAGCTAAGCACCAACACGCGGATTTAACAGCAATAGTGACCATTGGTGGGATAAAGCTGACATTCCTTTCAATAGAAACTCGTCTCTTTTCTGGCCAGAAAATGCGATATCCTTTGCTTTCATCATCTATACCAACAAATAGGGCTTCTTCAGCTCATGCTTCAAGTTTTCCAGTGTTTGGTAAGTGAATATAGACTCTGGCACCAAATTCATGTCCTTGCACCAAATTTGGTTTGGAATTATTGCAGGTTTCATATGGGGTTTGTCCAGGAGTAGCACAAGAAGTTAAGCAGTTCTTTAACCAGGTTGCATAATTGATTGCTTTGGCCCATAGATACTTGGGGAGATTTTGTGCTAATAACATGCCTCGTGCATGTTCAACCAGAGTATGATTGAGTTGTTCAGCAACTTGTTAAGTCCGCGTGTCGGGCGCTTAGCTAGTACTTCCGAAAGGGCTATCTGGGTTAGCGTGGAGGTCCGTAATGGGGCCGAGGACCGAAGGCAGAAGTCGGACGGACTACGGGCAGAAGCGGAAGTGCCGGGAACTTAGGGTCGGTCGCAGAATGGTTCAATCTGGTCACTAAGGTGTTCGAGGTTGAAGGGACTTGGCTTCAACTTATGTGTTGCGCCCTCCTCGATTGTCTGTCCCTAATTTTGGAAAGGAGACGGGAGTTTACCGGAAATGAATCGGAAACTGGTGGGGGGAGACTAAATCGATATTCGTACTAGCAAACAGTCCAGTCGACTGGAAGACTATATACATGCGACTATCCTTGTACTATCTTTGCCGGTCATAAAACAAGGAGAAAGGGAGTACAAGGGGTCAATATAAAAGAGAAAACAAGGGAGTGAGGTACGCGATGGTCCTGCGCGTTGGTTATCAAGGTAACAGAACATTGACTTCGGAGTCTTCGGAGGTTCGGGATTGTGGATTCTCGGAATGTATGTCGGACATCCAGGAATCGGTTATCTAGGCTTGGTCGGTCGGAAAGGTCTCGGAAACGATGTGGGTGGTTGTGGTGTTTAATGAGGGTTTGTTTGGCAGCATGGGCCATAACACAACTCCATTTTGCTGTGGTGAGTCATGAACAGTAAGTTGTCGCTCTATGCCATGGTCCTTCAAATAGTTATCAAATTCTGCACTCAGGTATTCTCCTCCTCTGTCTGAGCATACTTTGTGCAACTGGACTCCAGGATGCTGTTGTGAGAGGTTCTTCTCATACTGCTTGAATGCTGTGAGTGCCTCGCTTTTGTGTTTTAGGAATTGGATTTTTGACTCTTTGCTGTAATCATCAGAAAACTGATGTAATACAAGCAACCTCCTAGACTCGTATTTTGGGCTGGACTCCACAAGTCTGTATGCACAAGTTCTCCATAGGTTTGTGCCCTGTTCTTTGTCTCTGTAGGAAAAGGCTGATGGGATGCTTTTGCTTGAGTATGTCAAGTACATGTACCGAGACCCATCCACTTGGCAATGCCGATGGAGCAACCATCCCATATCCATGACCAAGTGTCTACACCGCACGCATAACACTTGGTACACCGGTTTTGGCTCATTACATCCACCATCCACACTCCTTATCCTCACCCTTTGGTCCATCTCACCTCAGGACTTCCTGTCCTTGTATTACCTTCGGCCACGGCCCCATTGTTTTATAGTCGGCCACTCCCTATTGTCCTATCTTGGGTCACAATTCCATTATCCTATCCTTTATTGTCTTATCCCCATTTTGCATTCCTTCATTCTAATTTTACTCATTGTGGACAATAACCACATGCTCTGCATACCTTGTTGTCTCACATTCCTTATTCCACATATCGCTTCTTAACCTATATAAGTAGGACATGCATGTACATATTTCCTCATTCTGGGTATCGACTAGGCTTAGGCCCTTCTACCTTCTTCCCCTCTGTTAAGTCCTTGACTCGGGCCAGCATCATCAGCATCCTCCTGAGTATCTGTCTGTTGCAAATCGGTGGCACGCACGGCAAGTAGGGTGCAACGCACGAGTATGTTGAAGCTAATGCCACTACTCTTGGCCTGCAGGACTTGGCCATTTGTTAGAACCAGGGATCATTGAGTCATTATATATATATATTCTACACTAATCATCCATTATCTCCCCCAACCATTCCCCAATCGAGGTGCGACTCTATACCAGGATCCCATACACTATGAGGAAGACTCATGAATATCCTCATGAATTTAGGAGTGCGTTTTCCATCACACTGTCTACCCGGCCCCATACCTAGCCTCAAGGGCCGGCTCACCTCATCTGGACTCGTTGGGAAGGGGATACACTGGCATGTGGATTTCTATTCAGTATATTCTCTATTCTGTTCTATTTCTATCACTTCCCCTGTGAAGTTTTCGTCTGTATCATCCCCACTGCATATATGTGGGTGTACCACACGTACGGCTGCATTAGGCCGGCTTCTAACTTCACTCCGTGAAGTTTTCACTTATTAATAGGTTCCCTATTTCATATATAGTACGAACAGTTTGTAGTAGTATAATAAGCAATTATAATTCTATCGTTGCTCCCCATCGCACTAGCCATTAGGCTACAACTATAAATCTATCACTCACGCTGACCGAAGGTTAAGCGCCGAGTGCGTACTTTCCTATTTAGGACTAAGACACCAGCTACTCATCATACAGCAAGGCTGGGTCACAGTTGGGTTCCCAATCATATATAATATTATCCATCATCATATATTATACTTAACTTGTGGGAGGACCACAAACATACAAACTGACACTTTTGTTGGGTCATGATTTTATTCCCCTGCATTTGTGTTTTGCACTTGCATCTTTGGTTCTCTTTTGCACTTTTCTCTTTTGCATTTGCGTTCTCTGGCGCTTAAAATAAGCGCCCATAACGACGCTCCATTGCGTACCTTTGGGCCTTGTCTTTAGCATCCATATTGACAAGCCCCAAAGGTCAGTAGTTACTTTGTTATATACTTGTCTTTAGCATCCATATTGACAAACCCCAAAGGCACTTGTTGCTCTGTGTGTCAGTTATCAGTCTTATTAGACCTTCCCTGCCATCAGCTTTGGCGCCCAGGCCGGATTCCTGGATAGGCACCTAAGCAGAGAGTAAACCCAGGACTCAGCTCCCAGTAGAATTGCCATAGGGCAATATATTTCCTAGTGATAAATACATCTAAATTCACAGGAAATTCCATAGGATTATTATCCTATTTATCCCACCGACTCTCCGATATTATAGCGTGGGAAAACCCCAGGAAACCCTATCTGCCAGGCCCATCTACAGATTAAAAGTCTCAGATTAATCTACACCATTGTCTACAATGCAGAGCATGTGGGTATTGTCCACAACGAGTAAAATTAGAATGAAGGAATGCAAATGGGAATAGAACAATAAAGGATAGAATAATAGGAATGTGGCCAGGGATAAGACAATATGGAGTGCCTGACTATAAAACAATGGTTGTGACCAAGGATAAAACAAGGACAGGAAGTCCTGAGGTGAGGTGGATCGAGGAATGAGGAGTAGGCATGGTAGGATTAATGAATGGTGAATGGTGTAGAGTATGTGAGGGGTAATGGACAAGGAATGTGGGTGGTGGATGTGCCAAGCCGAGACCAGTGTACCAAGTGACGTGCATGTGGCGTGGAAACTTGTACGTGGATGTACAGTGACTCACAAAACTGAGTCAATGTTTGGTGCTTTTGGACTATTCATTGAATAGCTTTGAATATAAAACATATATGAAAAAGGTGTTGGTGCATCAAAGAAAGAATCTGATCAGGACTATGTAACCATTGAAAAATTATGTAATTCCAGTCAAGGGTGATGAAGATATGGGGAATTCAAATCAAGGGCTCATTGACTCAGTTTTGTGAGAGGGTATCAGAGAAATAGTAAGTTGCAATTCTAGTACTTGGTATTGCCCCCCTTGGCCTTAATTACTGCCTCAAGTCTTCTGGGCATACTCTCTATCAAATTCTGACACACCTCTGGTGGTGTGTGTTGTGATAGGATTTTAGAATGATTTTTAGATCAAAAGATTGTGGGGAAAACTGAACTCATGAGTGAAGAGGATAGAAAAAATGATTCTTATTCTTACAGTTATTTACTACACTATTATACATGAGAAAATGCAAATACAGGGACAAAGCTTTTATGTGCATGAGCGTCATACATGACGCGCACGATTGACGATACACGAGTGGATGTCACACGTGAGTCATGCACATGTGACAAAGGAGAATGGTAAAATCAGCGACGCAAATTGCAGCAATGAGAATAATAGTAAGAAAAGAAATAAAAGAAAAATAGAAATAATCACAAGGAAAACAAAAATAATAATGAACCAACTTTTTGACTTTCTAACATGCCCCTTCAAACCCTGACAACTCATAGCACCTATGAGTGAAAAGGGTTTGCACATATAGATTGCAATGTGCGATGGAATGATGAGATTGGGGTGGCAAGTAACGACAATGTGCGTCAACGACGATGCACGCGAACGAAAATTTGTGAGATGCATTGGTGACCGCATGCAAAGCAATGACGGCGATATTGATGGTCACTGAATGACCGATGGAAGTTAAAAATCTGCATGCATGACATGAAGGCAATGCAGATATTGAAGGAATGGGAATGATGGGAACCAGGGAGACAACTGCTCAAACAAAAAGACAGAGTGCAGCATGATGTGGCATAGAACGAGGCGTGAGTGAGACGTACGAACAAAACACGTACGGCTCAGACGATATGGAATAACGTGGACAGCGTGCAGGCTATTGCGCAAATGATGTAAATGATGTGTGACTGGTGAAGATTATCGAGCGATAAGGGACATGTGGAGAGGGTGTAGGCAGTAGGTAAATGGAATAAAAGGGATGCATGCGCAATGCAGGTGAGTGAAACACGAGCTACAGGAATGACAGTTGTGCTGCAGATGGAATACGGATGGTGATGGGGATAATGTTTGCACATGAGAACAAGCCCGTGGGTGAACAAGGTACAAGCGGCGATAAATTGGGAATTAATAAGGAAAAGCAAATGGTTGCATGAACAAGAAGAAATGACGGCAGAGACCAGTGGTGAGAGTGATGTATATATGTGGGTGAACGATGTGGATGACTGCGCAAACGAGAAGACACGATGTGGCACAAACGATGAAAATTGGTTAGGTGAGCAATGGAAATAACATGACGTGAATGACCGAGGAACACGAACGACAAAGATAGGAGACACGCAAATGGCGAGGAAAAAATGGCGAGAAAGAAAAACATAAATGTCTCCTAAATGCTGAAACGGGCCACAGGCGAAACACAATAAAGCATGGCCAATGCTAATCATGTGCACGCCAGGCACGAATGATGCATAGATGAGGCACGTACGTTGGAGATGTTGCATCACTTAACATGGGAGTTCATAAAACTTGTATAAGGGGCGGACATGTTGGGTTGTCTAATCCCACATACTATTCATACCTCATGAGTCTTAATGTATTTCTAAGACAACACAGAGCTCTATGAGTAGTATTGACAATCTGATAACTAACTAGGGCTCTGTCACTCAACATGAAGTGGTCTTCATTATATGAGTCATCCTGAAAGGTTACCCATGCGGACTAGATGGTGTAGTGGTTAACACCATATCTATATTCGCTATAGCCCTGGGTTCAATTCCCAGTCTGGTCATTCTTTTCACCTCAACAGGACAAACGTAAATTGGGCCTTGAATGTTGCCGTGCACCCCTTCAAGTTCAGTGCATGTGACATATGAGGGCAGCAACAGTTGCGGTTGCATCGACAACCAGCGTTTGATGGTGCATAACACAAAAGATGTCATCAAGGTTGATAATAAAATGATGGCAGATAGGTGCAAGATACAAATACGGTGGGTGGACTGTCACGCAGAAAACATAAATGGTGTGCAATCGACGAGAACATGCACAGATGTGAACAGCTGCGCGAGCGAGAACAATTGCAGACGGCATGCATGCAGTCAGAGCATTGGTGACAAAAAGAATGGTCATGCGAGTGGAGAGATAGGGCAACGCATATGCGAGCAGGCCATAAACGGCTGACATATGGGATGATTGCAAATGCATGTGAGAAGACCAAAACAAGATGTGGTACATAGCACGAGATGTCAAATGTAGTAATGTGCGTATGGGGTGAAAATGATATGTGAATAGCTGACAAGATGGACCAGGTTGAAAATACACAGATGGCAAGAACAGATGCGAACAATGCGAATGTGGTGCGCACAAAAGTGGAATGCAAAACGATGGGAATGGATTGATGCATCAATGATACTCATATAACTTCATCAGATAATGCAAATTGATTTACTTCCACTCAGCTCAATATATCAAATCTGACTTCCTCCTCAAAAATTTCTCCTCAAATCATCTTCTTCAAAAACAATGGCATGCCTCAACTTCGAATTCAAAACATTATGGACTTTGATGCAAAGTCCCTGGACTCGACTCGACTCGGCTCGACTTGGCTGGGTGTACAAGAGTTGCAAATATGACTCTTGCCTCGAAAACCCAAATATTATGGACTTTAGATATAAAGTCCCTCGACTCGACTCGGATAATAGAACTCGATGAGAAATCAAATCATGAATGGGTTGTAATGGGTTGTAATGGGTTGTAATGGGTCGTAAATGGATGGCCGGTCCATGAAGTCGTGACTGATAGAAAAGAGACAGAGTAAAGTGAGCCTAGCTACTCAGTCGGCTCATGAGAGCAAACTGAGACTCTTAATCATGTTGTGATAGGATTTTAGAATGATTTTTAGATCAAAAGATTGTGGGGAAAACTGAACTCATGAGTGAAGAGGATAGAAAAAATGATTCTTATTCTTACAGTTATTTACTACGCTATTATACATGAGAAAATGCAAATACAGGGAAAAAGCTTTTATGCACGTGAGCGTCATACATGACGCGTGCGATTGACGATACACGAGTGGATGTCATGCGCGAGTCACAAGCATGTGACAAAGGAGAATGGTAAAATCAGCAACACAAATCGCGGCAATGAGAATAATAGTAAGAAAAGAAATAAAAGAAAAATAGAAATAATCACAAGGAAAACAAAAATAATAATGAACCAACTTTTTGACTTTCTAACAGTGTGTTATTCCATACCTCCTCTACTCTCTCCCAAATTTGCCAAACTCCCTTGGGTGGTGTTGGATACTCCTTAAGCCTGTTTTCTGCATGATCCCAGAGGTGCTCAATAGGATTCAGGTCTGGAGACTATGCAGGCCAGTCAAGGAGAGTGATATTGTTGTTTTCCATCCAGTTCTTGGCCTTCTTTGACTTGTGCTTTGGGTCATTGTCCTGTTGAAAAATTACCTGTTCCTCAGGAATTCCACTTTCCTCCAGGGTGGGCAGCAGGCGGTCCTCCAAAATGGACACAAACTGATCAGCATCCATCTTCCCCTTAATCTCTACAAGCTGGCCAACACCATTCCATCCCATACACCCCCATACCATAATGTTTCCCCCTCCAAACTTGACTGTCCCCTGTACCTCTCTCTCATTCAACCCCTCCCCCTTCTGTTTCCAGACCCACTGCCTCCCATCTGACCCAAACCTGTTGATTTGGGTCTCATCTGACCAAATAACCCTGTTCCAGTCCTCTACAGTCCACTCTCTGTGCTTCAAAGCAAAGGCCAACCTCAGTTGTCTATGCCTTGCACTGAGGAAAGGC
This sequence comes from Chroogomphus rutilus, assembly GCA_003314275.1. Lineage (NCBI taxonomy): Eukaryota > Fungi > Basidiomycota > Agaricomycetes > Boletales > Gomphidiaceae > Chroogomphus > Chroogomphus rutilus. The sequence goes on along the minus strand of QLPI01003400.1, from coordinate 2,668 downwards.
TTTTTCTTCTTCACCACAGCCTTGAATGAATGTTTCCTGGGGAGTCTTCTAACTGTTTCTGAAGAGACTGGGTGGGGGATAATTGTATTGATGTGTTTGGTGACCTGAGTATCATTGATAGCTCTGCCAGTAGCAATTTGTGATAAAATAGAATGTTGATCTCTAGAGGAAAGCTTGGGGGGACGACCTCCAGAGGAGCAGGGCTGGTTGGGATGGAGAGTTCTGAGAGTTCTGGATACTGTAGACTGGCTGAGGCCAAGTCTTGAGGCAATAGTGCGAGTGGAATGACCATGAGAGGCCAAGGAGAGGATGTTTTCTTTGTGAGCAGAGGAAGTGGGGTGCATTGGAGTGTAGTGAAGTTCTGGACATGTTGGAGAGGATTAAATACCTTAATTTGAGTTCTCATGAAAGATAAGGTTACCATAGTAACCATCTATCAAGGGTTGCATGTTATATAATAGATGGAGCATCAGATTCTGATTGTTCTGACACCATCTCACAAAACTGAGTCAATGGGCCCTTGATTTGAATTGCCCATATGTTCATCACCCCTGATCAGAATTACATAATTTTTAATGGTTGCATAGCCCTGATCAGATTCTTTCTTTGATGAACCAACACCTTTTCATATATGTTTTACATTCAAAGCTATTCAATGAATAGTCCGAAAGCACCAAACATTGACTCAGTTTTGTGAGTCACTGTAAGATGACTGCTCGGTCGGCACTGCCAAATTACCAGGATCTCAGTACATGTACTTGACAGCTGTGAAGGATTGTGCTCATGGCTCAGCTTCTCATTCTTGCAGATGATGGGCTGGTTCTCAGTGCTAGAAACAGAAATTCAACTGGACTGTTGGCTAGTTCAAATATCAACTTAGTCTTCCCACTGTATTTGCATTTTCTACAAATATAAAATCAGGGACAGACAATTGAGGAGGGTGCAACACACAAGTTGAAGCCAAGTCCTCATGACTGTGAATACCCAGCAATGACTATCACCTAGTTGCCATTGCAAGTCAACTGCCCACCCTTAAGCATCTGGGCACTTCTTCGTCCTGTCTATCTGCCTTCCATCCTCCATCTTCTGCCTAGTGATTGGCACGGGTAACCCCCGGGTATTTTGTGCCTACTCGTACCCGTACCCGAGAATACCTGTACCCTTAGCAATGGGTAGCGGGTTATTGCGGGTATGGGTATGGGTACCCGCGGGTTTAACGGGTATTGCTGTTACCTGTGACCCACAATGGGTATTGTTCTTACCCGTGGGTTCAGGACAGAGCTGCGGACAACGCTACAACTGCCTTCAACCTCAGGACATTACCTGAAACAGCGCACAAAAAAGTGCTCAACCCAAAGCCAAAAAGTCAGAATGGTATTGGGGGTTATCTACAGATGGCATATATAATTGAGAGTTCTTGATAATCTCTGGGTCACATCACCCTTCCTATTGGGTGGTTTCTCACCAGAATTACATGCCAGCATTATACTTACAAGGACCTGCACCCAAGTCATGTGGATCGGAAGTTTCCATTGTTGGTATGCTAAGAGCAAAGGTGATCAGGCTCAACACATTCCTCGACCTGAAAATCAAAAATGAGAAGCTTTCACAGCACATCCATGTAAGGACTCCTGCCATTGTTCATCAGTATTTGCTGACCATTTGTCAAGTACACGTACCGAGGACCCGATAACTCGGCGGTACCGACTAAAATACTCCATTAATAACCAAGCACGAACCATTCAATGAGTCGTTCTCGGCCAGACGCACATATCGGTTACACCCCTCATTCTTACGCCCACTCCTCACTCCTCGGTCCGCCTCACCTCGGCACTTCCTGCCCTTGTGTTATCTTCGGTTATGGCCTTGTTTTACAATCGGGCATTTCCTATTGTGCTAGGACACGTCCTATTATTCTGTCCTTCATTGTTCTATTTCCACCCTACATCTCTTATTCTAATTTTACTCGTTGTGGGCAATAACCACATGTGTTGCATACCTTGTTGTCCCACATTCCTTATTCCACATGTCGCTTCTTAACCTATATAAGTAGGACATGCATGTACATACTTCCTCATTCTGGGTATCGACTAGGCTTAGGCCCTTCTACCTTCTTCTCTGCTATTAAGTCCTCGACTCAGGCCGGCATCTCCAGCATCCCCCTGAGTATCTGTCTGTTGCAAATACAGTGGCACGCACGGCAAGTAGGGCGCAACGCACGAGTACGTTGAAGCCAACGCCACTACTCTTGGCCTGCAGGACTTGGCCATAGTCCGCCCGACCTTTCGACAACACCCCTCGGCAGTACCGAAGTCCGTCAGTATCCGGCTCCTGACAGTATACCCAGAATCCCACTACTTCCCGTGCCTTACTCACGATCACGACCTCACGGAATAATAGCAGCGACACAAAAATGTCAACAAACGAGGACAGTAAACAACTCCAGCCAACCCAACCCGAGCGCACCAAAATCCTCGGCAAAAATGGCAAACTCCTTCCAAGTGAACGACACAGACGCATAATCAACAATCTGTGTCTCTTTTGTGGCGCTGTCAGGGGACGACCCTCTCCGAAGCCTGAAACAAGTCCGAGATCCTATCTCGGACTCTCCCCAACTCCGAGTTCCTATCTCGGACTCTCCCCAACTCCGAGGTCCTATCTCGGACTC
>QLPI01003397.1:0-11867 GCA_003314275.1 Chroogomphus rutilus | reverse complement strand
TACATATTTCCTCATTCTGGGTATCGACTAGGCTTAGGCCCTTCTACCTTCTTCCCCTCTGTTAAAGTCCTCGACTCGGGCCGGCATCACCAGCATCCTCCCAAGTACCTGTCTGTTGCAAATCGGTGGCACGCATGGCAAGTAGGGCACAACGCACGAGTATGTTGAAGCCAATGCCACTACTCTTGGCCTGCAGGACTTGGCCATAGTCCGCCCGACCTTTCGACAACACCCCTTGGTAGTACTGAAGTCCGTCAGTACCCGAAGCTTGACACTTATGGTTCTTCTGGCTTTGTGATAAAGTTATTAGTAGTATACTTAGTCCTCTCTTCATTCCCACTACTGACATGGTTGCTGATTTACTCACCAAGCCACCAGAGTGATTTAAGGTTGATAGATGTAAGAAACTGATGAGGATTGAAAAGGGTTTGTAATGAGTATAGCAGTAACTTATAAGGGAAAGGTATTAGGCTATGGTTTGATTCCACTGGATTTATATATTTCTGTTACTTATTTAAGCACCTATTACCAAGTGAAAAGGCACACCTTTTTGCCTTGTCTTTATCTTCCATATTGACAAGCCCCAAAGGCTCTTATTACTATGTCATTTAAGAAGTCTTCTATAGATATTCCCTGCCAACAAGAAAAACAATCAGGGAGAGGAAAGGCAGTTACAGTATAGTAGACTTCCTTGATACAGATTTCAGTCAAGCTCAATTTTAGCTCAAAATTTTGTAGATTAAATTTAAAAATATATATATAACAGTTAAGAAGTGTCTTGAGAACATCTTTGCTCTATATTATAGGGGCAAAAAAGCTGTTGTTGCAGCAGAGTAAATTTTTTTGTGCAACAGGTCAAAATGTCACGCGTAGGGGTCCTTGATACAAGCATGACACCTAATTCTCCGTGCATGGAATTTGCGGCCCGGTGTGATTGGTCATCCATTTCTTTATATTATTAACATGTCACATGTCACACTTTGGTAGCCCCAATATCTTTGTGGTCAGGTTAAGATCAATTTAGGTCAAATCCCACTCGGAGTTTTTGTAATTAGCAATAGAAGATGAATAGCTTCCCTAATGTGAACACCTTATGACAAAACCTCTCAGAAAAAGTGAGCAATCACTGAATTAAGATTATATGTATCAAAATTGAGTAAATTTTAGATGAAGATAAATTCCTCCTGAATGCAATTCTTCTCCCTCCCTTATGTGGTTTGGCTTAAATGTTGCTTATATATAGTAGATTCTTTGTGAAAAAAACTGTATCACTGGAATGAGAATAGACCTTGGAAAATCAATTTGTATCAAGGAGGTATCTTGTATCAAGGAAGTCTACTATACTGTAGTGAGAGATGTTTAGAATTATTTTTTATGATCACGAATCCTGCTGCCCTATCAAGAACTTAGTATCAAGTGGCGGAGAGTTTCTGCCTCATTTTATTCAATTCAGTCTCGGTGAACCCCCATACATCTTGTGTAAAAGATCCACCACCGTGCACAGCTGTCCGCAACTGATCCTTCTCGGAAGGACTCAACTCTCCGCCCACCTAAGAAAATTATGAGACACATTAGCAAACCATAAACTGGAAAAGGTAAATACGTGCCTCCAAGTACGACAGTAGAGTTCTTGCGGCCTTTTCTGCGTAGTCTAGATCCATTTCCTCGTCAGCATTTGGCCCGTGAGGGAGTGGCGTTGTAAGAGAATCGACCAAGACAGGAATGATGCCGTGAGTCCGCAACGCTTCGAGCGTGAGGGGTGATGTTGACATGGGATCTAAACCTAGATGCAAAGTAGGTGTAGCAGAAGTCAGGGATTGGGGTTCAGAATGGAGAGCGACAGCTGTAGATGGTGTGGTGCTGGGCGGATCTGAATGGATAGTGGCCCCTGGGGGAGAAACATTTGGTGCAGCAGAAGAGGACGGCGCAGGGGCCGTAGGAAGGAGGAGAATGTTGATGAGGAATACCATTTTACGTCTGATCGTTATATCTGAATCTAAATTATCAACATCGTCAGATACCTCGAATCGGATGAAATACTTGAAATAAAACAATATGAGATACCAACCTTGCAAGGCGCCTCTCAAGACATCCCACCCACCAGCATCAGCAAATCTGAGAAGCGCCGCAGCGCTGTGCTTCAGGGAGGCGGAAAGTGCGTAGGCTGCTTTGGAGCGTGTCAGGGATGAAGGAGGATCCTCTAGCTGCAATCCAGAAGGTGGTGAAAGAAGGGAGAGAATTGTAGGAAGGGGATCGTGGGTTAAAAACTTGTATAAGGCAAAAGGGAAGGTAAGCGAGCTAAAATAATGTATCAAGAATAAAAATTTACATCAGCTTGCGCTTTTGGGTTATTCTGTACAGCTGTGCCAAGGATCCAAAGTGCTTGCATGCGCACAGGGTCAGGGTTTTTCGGAGATAGCAAGGACAAGATTTCAGGGTACATTTGAAGCGGTGTCAAGTCTGTAAAGCGGAATTCACATGAGCATCGCAAGTGAAATAGTACGCTAAATCCAACACAGTACTTGTGGCATTGTCAATTTGTTCCACCAGCTAAAATAGGAACGGAACTTTAGACTCGGCCTTGCGAGTGCTTGTATAATACATGCACACCATTTCTAGGTTGTCTAACGCTAACACACGTGCGTCTGCGTCGAGAGAACTATCCATTCCAATCGCAAGCGCTTCCTATACAGACCATTAAAATATTCCATAGAGTATCCGCACAAAAATACGGACTTTCATGAGAACGGCGTCAGGTTTGCCGAGGATGGCATCTATAATGCCAGGATCAAGGTTTTTCTGTGATTGGGGAAGCGGTCTTGGCTCGGATCCAGCTGGTGCTGCAGAATTTTCGATACTCCAGCGCAAGAGAGACTCCATGGCAAATGTGGCCCAAGATAAGCGGAGATTTGATATTTCACACCGACTAAGATTGTTGGGGAAGTCGCTAGAATCAGCGTGAAAAACGTCTCTGCAAGCCGAGCTCCTGGGTTCCAGAATTGAAGCGGAGTTTATAAGTCAGCTTCCATTATCCCTTCAAATAATTGATCAGCATGTTACAGTGCACCATCTCATACTCCATATGCCCATGTCACATAAGATCTCAGGGCGCATAACCTCGCCGGGTCACCGACATTTTTCCTGCTAAATTATACGAGAAATCTCTTATCATACAATTCATACCAGATTAGCTGAATTTTACTAAAATTGGTTTGTTGTGTGTAAATTTTGGCTGATGCTGGCATTAGAAATTTGAGTTTCACCAATTAAAATTCTCCTGCGGTGTTACTATACCACCAACTTTGCTCTTAGAATGCCACCAGTCATTAAACAGTGTTAAATAGCCCATCCCAACCATCTCCTTAAAACCAAAAGCCAAAAGCCAAAAAAAAAGGAGATGATCTGCTAGAAAACCTGTGCAAAACCTCCCATACAGATCACACATGAGCTTCTTGTTAGAAAGTCAAAAAGTTAGTTCATTATTATTTTCATTTCTCTATTGTTTCTGCTATTATTTTCATTATTTTTGCTTTATTTCTTCTGTTACTATTATTGCCATCAATGCGATGTTGTGTTTATTGCATCACCGAGTTCACCGTTCCCTTTTTTGTCACATGCATGTGACTTGTGCTGTGACTTGTGACTTGTGCATGTCATACATGATGCGTGCATGCATAAATATATTTTCCCTCATGTTCATGTATTTTTCATGTATAAGTAGCAAAGTTTTGTATCAATATTAATAACAATTTTTGTGTCAGCTTTGGTCTGACCACTCATGAGCTCATCATGAGTTTTCATTTTCCCCACAATCATTCATCCTTAAAATCTTTTCATAACACTTCTAACTATCTGTGATTGATTGGAAGTGGTAAATATTTTGACCTGTATCAGCTAATGACTCAACAGAAACTTGTGAAATATTTTACTACCTGGGGTCATTGATTTTACCCAGTCAGGAGTCAGGACTATCACATCACTTGAATGTACAGGGCTGGGCCACTGATCAAGCACAACTTGCACCTACTCCCATGGGACTGATAATGAAGAAGTCATATATTGTCACTCAGCCTGACATGGACAGAGCCTTATTGTTGTTAGTAAGAGAGAGAGAGAGAGAGAGAAAGAGAGATTAATTAGAGTGCTCAAAGTGTAGATCCTTATGGTGTACTAAGTATCTACATGATGTACATGTGTTTGTGTTTTTCTCCAATACATGTTGTCAGGGGATGACCCTTTCCAAATCTTACATCCAAATCCAAAGCCATATTTCAAACTCCACTCCAATTCCGAGATTGGAAACAAGGGTCCAAGGAAAGGAGAGGAATACCTCAACCTTTATACCCAGGCAACATCTACAAACTCTATTATCTGCTGAACTTCCATAGTATCCATCATTCACACCATTGTCCACACTACCATCTGCACCATCTCCACAGTGTCCATGATATCTGTGACCTCTGTGACCTCCTGTGTGACCGACCAATAAATCCATATACTGACAATACTCCAAAGGTTAGGAATTTAGGGACCACTAGGTGGGAAACTAGAATGAATTTAGCATGGTGATTAGAACCTGGAATAAGCACCCAAGCTCCAGACTTAGTACTAGGAGGTTGGCTCTACAGACTCTGATGTATAGATTTGTAAGCTAGTGCACAGACCACTTACATAAAGGGTATAAGGGGGGTTTACCAGCAGCAGGATCCTTAGACTTTCCTCTTTGGAGTCCCCCTGCCTAGGTGAGAGCCCCATATGTATTTAGGTAGTAATTATAATTAAACTTTGGATTCCCCCTGCCTAGCCCTCTCTATGAGACAATTCTGGAGAAGTCTGAAGGGTTGCCTTTACTTGTGCTAAATGTTGAGATAAAAAAAAGCATAGATACAGTATAGTAGACCTCCTTGATACAGATTTCAGTTAAGCTCAATTTTAGCTTAAAATTTTGTAGATTATTTTTTTTTAATTATATAACAGCTGAGAAGTGTCTTGAGAATATTTTTACTCTATATTATGGGGGCAAAAAACCTGTTATTGCAGCAGAGTAAATTCTTTTGTACAACAGGTCAAAATGTCATGGGGATAGGTCCTTGATACAAGTGTGATGTGCGGAATTTGCAGCCTGTTGTCATTAGTCATCCATTTCTTCATCGCTGTCAAGCTGTCAAACTTCAGTAATGCCGAAGATGTGGATGGGTAACAGCCAAGTCCTGCAGGCCAGAAGTAGTGGCTTTGGCTTTAACGTACTTGTGCATTGCATCCTATTTGCCATGCGTGCCACCAATTTGGGATAGAGGAAGTACTTGGGGGGTGCTGAAAGTGCCGGCCTGAGTAGAGGACTTTACAGAGAAAGGAGGAGACAAGGGGCCTAAGCCTAGTCAATACCTAGAATGAGGAAGTATGTACATACATGCCCTACTTATATAGGTTTAAGAAGTGACATGTGGAATAAGGAATGTGGAACAATAAGGTATGCAGAGTATATGGGGATATTGTCCACAATGAGTAAAATTAGAATGAAGGAATGTAAATGGGGATAGAACAATAAAAAATAGAATAATAGGAATGTGGCCAAGAATAGGAAAATAGAGAGTGCCTGAATATAAAACAATGGTTGCAGCCGAGGATAAAACAAGGATGGGAAGTCCTGAGGTGAGGTGGATCGAGGAATGAGGAGTAGGCATGGTAGGATTAATGGATGGTGAATGGCATAGAGTAGATGAGGGATTGTAACAAGGAATGTGAATGGTGGATGTGCCAAGCTGAGACCGGCATACCAAGTGACTTGCATGCAGCATGGGCACTTGTATGTGGATGTAGTCTGACTGTTCGGTTGGCACTGCCGAATTACCGGGATCTCGGTACATGTACTTGACAGTATCCCTCCCTTAGCAGCTGAACCCATGAAGCCGGTAGTCAGAGATTGGTTCGGGATGCCTAAACGTGACTTTACATGAAGGTTCAGATCTGGTGCCCATCACTTCTTCCATCATCATGGAAACACGTAACAGCAACACATCAAAAACGTTGAAATGGGATGTGCAACAGATGAAGACAATATACAAAAGGCTGAGATGGAGGTGAAATGGTTGGAGAGGCATCGGGAGCAGGAGGCTGCCCAAATTGCCGAGGAGGCGGCCTGGGCTGAGAATGGGGCAAAGAAGAAGAAGGAGGAGGCTGTGGTACAAGCAGCTGAGGACGAGAATATAGGGGATGATGGAGCTGCTACGGAAAAGGCAGCTGAGGACCAGACAGCCACGGATGAGGCAGCCGAGGCTGGTAGACTTCTGGCCGTGGAAAATGCCAAAATGGCCGAGACAGGAGCAGCAAAGGCTGCAGAGGACAGATAGGAGAGTGATCCAGCTGCCTGAGCAACCAACAAGCAGCAGGTGCAGGGGGCCCAAGGGGTCAGGGATCAGTAGGCCAAAACAGCCAGTGTAGAGTTGCTCTAGGTAATTAATACCTAAAAGCCTGCGCGTACCGGTCCTTTTCTCTGGCGGGATCTAGTGCAGTCGTTCGGCACAGCTAGAATTGGTTCTGTGACTCGGCAATGTATGAACGAAAATAGAACGTGAACGAAATATGGTGTGATGTGACAGGGACGTGACCTTGATGAGACGCGAATGTGTCACGCTGACTAAGACTTTGGACTTTGGCTTTGGACTTGAATACAATAGTCTAGACATTTCTAGACTAGTCTTGACTTGGACTTGGAGACTGGACTTGGGACTTTAACTTGAGAACTTGTTATTACAGAGGTGAGCCAAAGGCCTTTATATACAAAAACCAAAGCAACGATGCGAAACGATGCGAGAGGTTGGCTATGTCAGTTGAATGACAAAGCACGAGAACAAAGTATACAAAAGAGGAAACTATGGAGAAACTCTGGAGAAATGGTACAGCATCGAGGCTGCGCAAATAGGGGCTAGGGGCTATGATAGGGGGAGACTAACCAAAAAGGTAAGGATGATGAGTAACAATGAGAAAAGACTAACAGAATAGGAAACAGGTCTGAGTCATGCCAAGAAAAGGGGAAACATATAAAAGAAACAATAAGGAAGTCTACTAATAAACTTCTAACAACCTTGTCCACTACTCCTGAGGGGCCTTAGGATGAGTCAGGAGACTGAGTCATCTCAGAGTATTTCCAGGTCACAGGCAACATATCTTCTGCAATTTCTCCAGTATCCAATCCAAGGATAGGGGTCTGGGAGTAGGAGGACTAATGGGTATACAGTCATGCACTCTCATTTTGTGTTTAAGAGTGAGTCGAATGGAGTGGGCGGGGTAATCAGGATGGGATGGTGCCCTGAACTCTGCCTCATATTCCACTCTACTCCTATCACAATATGCTGGTCTAGACGTCATTCCAAGAAATATGTAGGGTTCTTGACTTTCTGGAAAATAGACTGCATCTCCTATCGCATATGACTGAGTGTAGATTGGATGGGATCGTCTTCTGAGTGATGTGCTGGTGGGGGTACGCAAAGATAATGATATGTTAATGGTTCTGCCTGGATGTGTGTGTCCTGGGTGTTGTAGCATTGCATGGGAATGAGCTCTGAAGAAGACATGATGATGTAATGGTCTGAAGATTGGAGTGCTGACTAGAATGGTTGGCTGTGTGATGTGGCGACAGTGAAGGTGATATGGGATGAGCACCGTCGGAGTCTGATTTGGAACATGGTTGAGATCGATCGCTTTACTGTCACCGGACAGACAGAAAAGGAGGTCCCAGAAGATTTGTCCAGGGGGAGGCCCTCCCAAGATGCAGAAGTACAGGTTGAAACACCCAAAGTCCAGGGTGTTGAGGTTGCAAGGGCTCCCGAAGTCTTGGGAGTCCCGAAGGTTTGTACTCGAAAGAGGGGTAGGAGTGTGGAGGTGGGGCCCAGCAAAGGGCTGAGTGCGAGAGGATGAGGAAAGAGTAAGAGGCCAAGAGGGGCCCAGGTAAGTGGTAGTATGTCATTTATTCCTTTGTTATTGACTTGATTTAATAGTTCAAGAATAAGCTGACCTGGGAGTGGTTGCTATCCCTGCGTCCACCTTGTAAGATGTGCAAGGGACATTGGGATGACTGTGAGGTGCTGAGGATAGGGGCCACATGTGGTTGCTGCAATGTGTGGAAGGTGGGGTGCTCTTTGGCAGCCCCTCAGCAATGGAAAACCAAGAGCTGGGAGGAGATTGAGTCGGATAGAGAGAGTGGAAGGCAGAGTGAGGAGGAGAAGGTAGAGGAGGATAAGGAAGTGAAGGAGTCACCATGGAAGAGGCCAAAGCAGGCCTGCACTATGCAGTCGAGTGGGAGGACACCCATGGTCCAAGTTCCACAGGCCAAGCCAACGGGAGGGAGGCAGGTGGTGGAGTTGTTGGAGGTGCTCCTGAGAGGCCAGGAGAGGATAATTAGCATTCTGCTTCTTATGGCAGAGGAGGATTCGGGAGGTTCGGGAGATGTGGGAGAGTTGGGAGGAGCGAATGGACTGGCAGCTGATGGGGCTGAGGGAGATAAGGGGAAGGAGAAGCAGAGGGGGGATGTGGATGTGTCAAGTACATGTACCAAACGTCCAGTAACTCAACCAAGCAGTCAGACTATGCCCACGCACACGTGTAAAAGCCGCATACAAGTCACTTGGTACACTGGTCTCGGCTTGGCACATCTGCCATCCATATTCCTCAGCCCACCTCACCTTGGGACATCCTGTCCTTGTTTTATCCTCGGTCGCAACCATTGTTTTATAGTCAGGCATTCCCTATTGTCCTATCCTTGGCCACATTCCTATTATTCTATGTTTTATTGTTCTATCCCCATTTACATTTCTTCATTCTAATTTTACTCGTTGTGGACAATACTCTCACATACTCTGCATACCTTATTGTCTCACATTCCTTATTCCACATGTCGCTTCTTAAACCTATATAAGTAGGGCATGCATGTACATACTTCCTCATTCTGGGTATCGACTAGGCTTAGGCCCCTTACCTTCTCCTTCCTCTGTTAAGTCCTCTACTCGGGCTGGCACCTTTGGCACCCCCCAAGTATTCCCTCTGTCCCAAATCGGTAGCACGCACGGCAAGTAGGGCATAACGCACAAGTACATTGAAGCCAAAGCCACTACTCCTGGCCTGCAGGACTTGGCCGTTATCTGCCCGACCCCTCAGCATTACTGAAGCCTGACAGGATGATAGGGATCAGGATAGTGAGATCATTGAAATGGACTAAAATATAGGAATTTTTTTTGACTGAAAGACAGAAAAGGTATGAGAGGGGAAATAACAAGTCGCATGGGCCGAGGTGTTCAGTTTTCCCGGCTGGTAAACAGAAAGAACAAAAGGGGGTGACAGATGGACTGGAAGTTGTCTGGGATGGTTGTGTTCATAATGTCGGAAGTGGAGTGTCAGGATAATTGTGGAGGGAATTTGGGATGATGTAGGAGTAGAACTGAGGGAATGGAGGAAGAACGGAGGAAGTGAAGGATGGGATGGAGAGTGGAGATGGGTGAATGGAGGGGTTTTTTTGAGAGAGGGATGTCTTCGAGAGGGGAGATTGCTTAGTTTGAAGTATATCTAGCTAGTTGCCACTCCCCCCTTTTAGGTAGATGTCCTATCATCTACTAAAGGTGTTGGCCTCTAGCTGAGAAGACCGGAGAAGAGTGGTGAGAGCATATAATGCAAATATATGGAGCGAATGAAACAAGAATGGATGGGGACGGATGGAAAAGACCTTGGCCAAATGTGCCGAGTGGCACTGCTGACAGAGAGGTCCCAGCTAAAAAATTGCCAGCTGTTCTGGTATACAAGGCAGTTGCATTGACTAGGGCTATTGGCAGAGCTTCCAGCGATGGAACAGGATCCTGGGTGAGGCTTTTGGAACAGTGGCAAGTGCCGACTGGACCAAGGCCATTGGGATGCACCTAAAGGTGTTAGTGGTGTGATGGAATGTAATACTGCCCAATACCCTGTTAATCAATGGATTATAGTGGGTGAGCGAGTTGTGACCAAATATTGGTGACTGACGGATCTAGTGATGTGACAGATAGATGGGTGGACTAAAGTTGTCCAGACAGGAGATCTAGTTGACATGTCTATATATTCAGTGATGACTGAATTAGCAGTACTGGATCAAGATTTGTAAAGAAGAAAAAAGGGGTAGCTGTGAACAGATGCTGATACAATCAAGCATGCAAGGTGGGTTGCCGAGAATATTTGGCACCCAAATCAGATAACGGAAGGAATTAAAATGAAGTGAATAGAAAGACATAGCAGCATTAATCTAAGCCTCACTACGGGCATCTGCTCAGTTAATGCAACTCTTGGTGTGCTTAGAGGCCAATGGGTGGAAAACTAGTTTTTGGTCGCTGTTGCTGAATGTTCAGCATTAGCATCTGAGGCATCAGTTGCCTGGGGGATGGAGTTGGGAATGGTAGTTGTGCGGGTTTTGGTTGCTTTCAGGCACCCGGTGATTTTGTGTCCATGCATCTCTGTCGTTTGGTTGGGAGGAGCTTACCGTCCTTGCCGAGGGTTTTGGTGTACTGGGGTTGGTTGGACTGAAATTTTCTACTGTCCTCATTCTTTGACATGTTTTTGTTGCTGCTGTTATTTTGTGAGGTCATAATCATAAGGAATATGGCATGATACTGTCAAGCTGTCAAACTTCGGTAATGCCAAAGATGTGGACAGGTAATAGCCAAGTCCTGCAGGCCGGAAGTAGTGGCTTTGGCTTCAATGTACTCGTGTGTTGCACCCTACTTGCCATGCGTGCCACCAATTTGGGACAGAGGAAGTACTTGGGGGGTGCTGAAAGTGCCGGCCTGAGTAGAGGACTTTACAGAGGAAGGAGGAGACAAGGGGCCTAAGCCTAGTCAATACCTAGAATGAGGAAGTATGTACATACATGTCCTACTTATATAGGTTTAAGAAGTGACATGTGGAATAAGGAATGTGGAACAATAAGGTATGCAGAGCATATGGGGATATTGTCCACAATGAGTAAAATTAGAATGAAGGAATGTAAATGGGGATAGAACAATAAAAAATAGAATAATAGGGATGTGGCCAAGAATAGGAAAATAGAGAGTGCCTGACTATAAAACAATGGTTGCAGCCGAGGATAAAACAAGGATGGGAAGTCCCGAGGTGAGGCAGATCGAGGAATGAGGAGTAGGCATGGTAGGATTAATGGATGGTGAATGGCATAGAGTAGATGAGGGATGGTAACAAGGAATGTGGATGGTGGATGTGCCAAGCCGAGACCAGCGTACCAAGTGACTTGCATGCGGCATGGGCCCTTGTACGTGGACATAGTCTGACTATTCAGTCGGCACTGCTGAATTACCAGGATCTCAGTATGTGTACTTGACAATCACATTCTTCAATTTCCTCATTTTCATCTTCATTCAACTGTGGGGGGAGCTTTGGTTTGCGACCTCTTGTGGGTTTTTTTGGCCATGATCACTTTGGAACATCATATGTTGCCAAATGTTGACACACTTCTTCCCAAATGGCAAGATTCTTCTCATGGTTTGCTTTTATCACCGCCCACTGATCTTCTAAAGCCACCAGTGCATCCTTTCTTGCTACTCTTTCATCAGCCTTTTTAGCCCTTTCTCTGGCCTCTCCCTCCCTCCACTTGCTCTGCTCTGCTATCTTTTGCCTGAAAGCATTTGAAGACAAGACTTGAGCTTTTCCATCAAAAAGCAGTGAGTGGTTATGTTTTTTCTTGTTTTCACATTTATTGAGGGTACTTGTTAGCTTGCATAGATGAAGATTCTGTAGGACCAGCTGTGCCTACTCCTCCTCAATTTGCATGTCTCGGACTTTAACTTGAAGCTGGGCATGTTTGACAGTTTCTTGTAATTCAATGATTTTGAGTTCCA
>QLPI01003396.1:0-13145 GCA_003314275.1 Chroogomphus rutilus | reverse complement strand
GGTCAAGTCCTATTGTACGGCGCAATTCTTGGTGGTGTCACCGTGGCGGCAGGTAAAAGCGCGTTGTCAAAAGTTGGGAAATGGAGGCGTATGACAGCGTAAAACAAAAATTAAATCATATTGTATTTTTTTTCTGATCCAACAAAGAGATAAGGTACATTATTACTTTGATTGCTCCATCAGATGCAAAGGTTATTCTCTCTTAAAGCAGCTTATGTCAGTGACCGTCTCAGGCTTTCGGGAGAACCTTTTAACAGACAGCAGAACCCATCGCATTACAAATACGACAACTTGCCAAACATGATGAAGACATTGAACAAGCTTCACAGACACTCTATTGATCACAGCTCAAATGCAAACTCGAATTTGAGAGACGATTTCAGAGAAGGTTATGGCGTGGAGAATACCAGGCAGGAGACCTTGTGTTAGTGTGGAATTCTAGAGTGGAGAAAGAGTTAGACCGGAAGACAAAGCCTTGTTATCTTGGACCATTTGAAGTTGTTCGACGTACCAAAGGTGGATCCTATGTCCTCAAGGAACTCGATAGAACACAGTCACAAAGAGGAGTTACAGCATTTCGACTTCTTCCCTATCATTCTTGAGATGGAAATCCATTACCACCTCACAAGCTTACCTTGGACCAAGATTCCAATGTTTCTGAAGATTCATCAGATGAAAATCCTGATGAAGAGTAGAGTTGACTGGGGACAGTCAAATTTTCAAGAAAAGGGTGAATGACAGTAAAGCGATCGATCTCAACCATGTTCCAAATTAGACTCCGATAGTGCTCATCCCATATCACCTTCACTGTCACCACATTACACAGCCAACCATTCTATTCAGCACTCCAATCTTCAGACTCCCAATTTGTCATTATATCTTCTCCAGAGCTCATTCTCATGCAACACTACAACACCAGGACAACATATCCAGGCAGAACCATTAATACATCATTATCTTAGCGTACTTCCTCCAGCACATTTCTCACTCAGAAGACGATCCCATCCAATCTACACTCAGTCATATGCAATAGGAGATGCAGTCTATTTCCCAGAAAGCTGAGAACCATACATATTTCTTGGAATGACATCTAGACCAGCATATTGTGATAGGAGTAGAGTGGAATATGAGGCAGAGTTCAGGGCACCATCCCGAGATGACTCAGTCCCCTGACTTATCCTAAAGCCTCTCAGGAGTAGTGGACATGGTTTTAGATGTTTATTGGTGGACTTTCTTATTGTTTCTTTTATATATTTCCCCTTTTCTTGGCTTGACTCAGACCTGTTTCCTATTCTGTTAGTCTTTTCTCGTTGTTACTCATCATCCTTACCTTTTTGGTTAGTCTCCCCCTATCATAGCCCCTAGCCCCTATTCACGCAGCCTTGATACTGTACGATTTCTCCAGAGTTTCTCCATAGTTTCCTCTTTTGAATACTTTGTTCTCATGCTTTGTCATTCAACTGACATAGCCAATCTCTCGCATCATTTCACATTGTTGCTTGGTTTTTGTATATAAAGGCCTCTGGCTCACTTCTGTAATAACAAGTTTACAAGTTAAAGTCCTAAGTCAAGTCTCCAAGTCCAAGTCAAGACTAGTCTAGAAATATCTAGACTATTGTATTCAAGTCCAAAGCCAAAGTCCAAGTCTTAGTCAGCATGACACATTCACATCTCAGGTCACATCCCTGTCACATCACGTCCTAATCACTTACATTCTATTTTCGTTCATATATTGCCGTGTCACAGAGCTTAATCCAGCTGTGCCAAAAGACTGCGCTAGACCCTACCAGAGAAAAGGACCGGTGCATGCAGGCTTTTAGGTATTAATTACCTGGAGCAACTCTACACCGGGTCTTTCTTCTGTCTAAATTAGTGGCATGCATAGAACAGCAGGGCACAATGCACAAGTACATTGAAGCCTAGCCACCTTGATCGGTCTGCAGGACTTGGCCAACTCCCATTCATATTATTGGCATTACTGATACCTAACATAAACATGGCAATCATCAGTGCCCTCAGCATGCATACCCTGGATCCAAGAGGAGTAGAGCACCATGCCCAAGGCAAGCAGAGGAATATAGCCACAGTACACATATGTATAGCCATAGTTAGGGGGCAAAGGGGTTCCTTAGAGTTTTCTCTTTGGACCCCCCTTTACCAGTGCTAGAATTGTAGACATAGTCAGCATTTTAATATTTGGATCCCCCTTCACCAGTTTGCTGCCCTAGGGTAGATGTTAGGGAACAGGGGATGATCCCTTGATAGTCTGGTCACTTCCCAACCGGTTTAATGTGTAGGAATCCAAACCTCTCCTCCAAGGAAAAATCCAACTTAAAATCAGTCTCATCTGGACTACCAAAAAAATATTATAATGTTTGGCTGGCTATTTAAGAGTGAATTACCTTCAATTAATTAACTCTTAAATTATCAAGTTCTTCAAGCCTAAGGAAAAACCTCTCAAAAACACTTATAATTTTTGCTTATTTCTATTTGGACCCACAAGGACCCACAGCCAGGCGCCAAATACTTACACATGGAAAATGGTACCAAACTGCTGGTTCAAGTTCTCAAGACTACATTGTACAACAAATTCCTAGGTTTACATAAATAACTATTACATACAAGGTCAGCCCAGAAGCACAGCTCATTTACTATTAATATTTCATGACTTGACCAGTCACAAGACCACTGGCCATGGGAATACGACTCATTAGTGACTATAAGGTGACTTATTAATGACTACAGGGTGATTCGTAACTGCCACAGGCTTCTAGGACTTTCTATTCCTTTCTACACTGTCAGCAACAACAAGAGCTTCAATACTTAGGAGCGGAAGAGGGAAATGAGCAATGATACTTGTCGGTGTATTGACCAGCTCAAGACTGAGCTTTAACTAATTACCTAAGAACTGTACATATGGTCTAGCGGAGTAGCAGAGTCCAATAGCAAGTAATAAAGAGAGGAGTGGAGAAATCATGATATTACCCCCCCTTTTAAGGTCAATGTCCTCATTGACCATTGCCTATTTACTGGGTGATCCAAAGTACTGGGTTGGAGGAATTTGCATTTGTTTGGTGTAAGCACTTGTGTCATTCGTTTGTTATCCCTTTCCACCTGCAGTCTCATCCGAAAGAGGTGGTAAGAAGAAGGTAAATAACCCCTGCACTTGTCCTAGCTATTGTACCAGCATGCACAATTGGTGGGGCATCCTTTTTGTGAGAAGAAGGTAAGGCAGGGGTCGCAAATTGTTTAGTTAGTCTTGGCATTGCGCTGGCATGCATGTCAACTTCCCAGGACCTTTCTGGAGCTCTCTGCTAGCCATTGGTCCTCTTCTCATTGCGCCGGCATGCACAACGATCAGGTCGTTTCCTCATTGTGCCAGTGTGTACAGTGACTTGGTTTTTTTTTTTTTTACAGGTAGTTTCCCCGTCACGCCGGCATGCATGGTGACTCGGTTTTTGTTGCACCTGTGTGCATTCATGTCTCCCAATCCTCATCCGTACACCTGCCACACCTGCCATTGCACATGCACGGTGCCCACCTGCCTCACGCTTGCCGCTCGCCACTGCATACCCACTACGTGTACTCGCTCATGCCTGTCACTGCATTCTTGCGGTGTCAGTCTGTCATGCCACCGCTGGCACTGCCACGCCTGTCGGGCGTACTCGCTCATGCCCACCGCTGGCACCACCGTGCCCATCGCGTGTACATGCTCATGCCTACTGCTGGCACCACCATGCCCATTGTGTGTACATGCTCACTGCTCGCTGCTGCGTGCACTTGCTTGCACCTGCTGCTACATTCTTGCAGTGTCAGTCTATTGCGCTGCCGCTGGCACTGCCGCACCTGTCACACGTACTCCCTTATGCCTGCCGCTGGCACCACCACACCTATTGTATGTACTCACTCACGCCTGTCGTGTGTACTCCCTCACATCAGCTGCTGGCACCGTGTACTTGTCGCGCCACCATTGTGCACTCACGTTCCCGTCGCACACTTGCCTACTTGTCGCGCTGCTGTTGTGCATTTGCGTACTTGTCACACTGCCATCGCACACTCATCTCACTCGTGCATTGGTTGCATCATGAGGATCTCTCGGTTGCATTTGCACACTCATCGTTCAAGCATTGTGGCCCTCGCTTGTGCACCTGCCTGGCTTTCACTCGCGTGTCGCACTGCCATCCCACACTCATCTCACTTGCGTCTACCGTTGCACCTACTTGCTGTGTCCACTACCACCATGCATGCAACGGCCTTCTGCATGCCACCCACACCTCTGCAATGGCCTTTTTGTATGCCACCCACACCTCTCAACCCTACATGTATTCTAGATGTATTACCCATACCTGGAAGGGTAGTCTGTGGAAGATATGGCCTATGCGGCTGGGAATTGCCTGTGGAACTCTCGTGTTTTCTGCCTTGCATTCTTTATATTTTTCTCTGGGACCCACAAATTCTCTTCTCTGGGGTACCCCACCTACTTCACCAGATACTACAGCACCCCTCTATGCATTCTGGAGTCTAGAACTTCCTCCACTTCATACTCTACTCCTTTTGGTATCATCACTGGTGGAGGGGGTGTTGGCTTTTGTTGTATGGAGGATGTGGGTGTTCAGGCAGGGCGTAGCAGGACAGTATTAAACACAGGATGGATGTTCTTCCAATTGGGGGGTAGTCACAGTTTATAGACACATTCTCCTACTTTTGCCACAATTGAGAATGGGCCATAACATCTGTCTTCTAGTTTTTTTGAGGGTCGGTTGGTGGTGACATTTGTGAAGTTTAAGGCTAGAGGGCAGTATCATTCTGAACATTCATATCTTTTCCTTTTGTTCATCTTTTCTAATGTCTAAACTGCGGCTATATTTCAGCATGGGAATTTATGGTCAGGACATATATAGTTTATATTTCACTTTCCGACGCTTTAGTCTTTATTGCAAAGGACTGAAGTGAGTATGTTTAGTTTTAGACACACCTTACACAGGCTTACCTTTTTCACTTAGCCATAACTGTTTAGGTAGATCTCACACAATGTATTGAGTCTTTATTGCAAAGGACTGAACCATAACTGTTTAGATTATAACAACATTAAGGCCTTCTAAGTAAACCTTGTCCCCTACTTGATATTGTGGTACATCTTGCCTTCCTTTGTCATAATACTTCTTCATGTCTGATGCTGCCTTTTCTAGTGCTGCTGCTACCTCCTCTTTTATTTTCTTCATCCTTCTCTCAAACACATCTGCTGCCTCTGTTTCTGCCTCCCATCGTGGCTCTGTGGACTTCCTTGGATGCTGTCCATAGTTCAAGTAGAATGGAGAGTACCCTGTTGGCACTTGGATCTTGTCATTATGGCTGAACTCTGCCAATGGCAACCATTCCACCTAGTCATCCTGCCGATGGTTAATAAACAGCCGTAGATACTGCTCTACCTCTTGGTTGATGCATTCTGTTTGTCCATCTGTCTGGGGATGATAGGCGGTTGAAGGGTTCATCTTTATCCCTAGCAGTCTATTGTGAACTTCGAGATGAATTGAGAGCCCCTGTCACTGATCACCACCTCTTGGAGTCCAAAGTCCCTCTACACCATGTCTCTGAAGATCCTTGCAATCCCTTCTGATGTAACCTCTCCATTTGTCGGTGCCAATCTAATTCGTTTGGACAATCTATCCGCCACCACCATAATTGCGTCATATCCCAGGCTTTGTGGTAATTGGGTAATGAGGTCCACTGATATGTACTGCCAAATCTTTGTTGGAATTGCATTTGGAGCTAGAGTCCCCCTTGGTTTTGCTGGGAACATCTTTGTTTGTTGACACCTACTATACCCATCCACATACATTCTCACATCTCCATGTATCCTTGGCCACCAGTAGTTTCTGAGGATGAGTTCTGTTGTCTTGAACCTCCCAGGATGTCCTGCGGTGGGTATGTCATGGTGTAGATGAATGATTTCCTCCTGAAGCTTCCTGTTCTTTGGTATGTATATCCTTCCTTCCCACATTATGATCCCTTCTTCTTCCTTCCAATCCTTCTCTCCACTCTCTACTCTTTCTCTGACTTTGCTCTCTATGTTCTTTGTTTTTCTGATTCTTTTCATCAGGTCTTCCTCCTCTCCTCTGAGCTCTCCCCTCATTGCTTGGAAGAACTGTTTCTTCAGCACTGTAACTCCAGTATTATCTCCTTCTACTCCCTGTTTATGGTCTTCCCATCTTGAGAGGAGGTCAGCCTTCTTGTTGAGTTGACCTGGTCGATGCTTTAGGATAAAATCATAATCTGCCAATTCAAGGGACCATCTGGCCTGGTGGCGGTTCAGCTTCCTTGCTGTCATGAAGTATTCCAGGTTCTTATGGTCCATTGTTATATCCGTGATATAACTCCGACATCCTGGACATCCGACATAGGGTGCTACAAAGAACCCTACTCCGAACCAAGTCCGAACCTACATTGTCACCTCCGAGTCTGACCAGCATCATTGACCTCGGACCTCGGACATCTTTCCTTTCTCATCGAACAATAGTCTTATTGTAACACCAGTTGTATATTTCTCTTGTACCCCGTTTTCGTTCACCTTATTGTTCTCTTGACCATTCCTAATTAGTTACAATAAGGATCACATGTATAAATACCTCCAGACTTCTGTACTATACCTTAGTTCAAATATCGACTTAGTATTCCCACTCACTCTCTGAACTCCAAACTTATCTTCTCCAAACCTCCAAAATAAAGGACTGACGATCGAGGAAGGCGCAACATACAAGTTGAAGCCAAGTCCTTAAGACTCCAAACACACGACTCGGACCGACTTACGTCAGCTTGGACCTGACGTGAACTCGGACCTTAATAGTATATTTGAACTCACACTCCTGATCGTCTATGAGACGCAGCGAACGAATCAGAGCCGTTCAAACACTTAGAGTAGCTTTGGTACACCATGCATCCCTGACCCTAAACTTACCTGCCACAGAACCCGATGTCCATATGCCACCAAACCCTTCACCAGCCCCAGACCCACCATCCGAACACTCGTCAAACCCCCTTCTAGAACCCCAAATGCCGCCTTTGGATGACGCTAATGGTGAAGCCAACTTGGCGGAAGCCATCACCATTTTAGCCAAACATCTGTCTGGCTCAAAGAAATCATCAGCTCGGACCAAGATTCGAGACCCCGACCTCTTCAATGGCTCCGATGCCAAGAAGTTACAACTGTTCCTGGTGCAGTGCACCTTAAACTTTCGAGACTGCCCTGATGCCTTTGACTCCGACAGTGCCAAAGTAACCTACATACTATCGTATCTAACTGGCACCACCTTGGATTACTTCGAACCCGGTCTCTCCTCCGAAGAAGACCCTTACTGGCTCTATGATTATCAGGAATTCATCTCCGAACTCAAAGCCAACTTCGGCCCCCACGATCCAGAAGGAGAGGCTGAAGCTGACCTCGAAGCCCTCCGAATGTGTGACAACCAACGCATCACAAAGTACATGGTGGAATTCAACAGACTCACCGTTCGCGTTCAGTGGGGAGACTCCGCACTCCGTCGCCAATACTACAACAGCCTACCCAACAGGATCAAAGACGAAATCGCCCACGTAGGAAAACCTGACTCCCTACTACAACTATGACGACTGTCCTAGTCGATCGACCCCCGTTACTGGGAACGGCGCTCTGAGATGTCTCGGGAAGCCTCCATGTCCAAAGTCCCTGAACATCCGACTGACAGAAACAGGGCACCAACAGCTCCGATCGCCAGTACAAGCACCAGACCTCCGAACCCCAGCCAGACCCCAAATAAGACAACCTTGGACATGACCACGAAACTCGGCAAAGACGGCAAGCTCACGAAACTTGGCAAAGACGGCAAGCTCACGCCTCAAGAACGACAATGCCGTTTCGACCACAACCTCTGCCTGTTCTGTAGAAGAACCGGTCACGTAGCAAAGGAATGTCCCAAGTCAACCTCTGCCACCGCCAAAGGACGTGCAACCACTATTGTAGAAAGCATGACCCAGGCAATGATCTCTGAAGTAGAAGATACCTCGGAGTCAAAAAATCTCTAAGCAGCCCTTCGACTCCAGCAACATTTAGGGGCTGCACTGAACCCAATGATGCACCAATGGAGATGAGACTCAATGCATCCGCTCTTTCCAGTCCAAACTCCCTGACCATCTGCCTCCACCTTGAAACCACCTATATTGACACTCTAATAGACTCAGGATCAACTCATTGCTTCCTGGACTCCGACTACGCTACAAAGCATCAACTCCGAACCTATGACATCACTCCGATTCCGCTATGACTCTTCGATGGCTCCTCTAACTCCGTAATTTGAAAAGCCATCGACCTCCGCGTTCGCTTCCCAACAGGGGAGCAACACACCATTACGTTCTATGTAACTCCATTGGATTCTAGTTGCTTGGCAGTCCTCGGACACAACTGGCTTACCCACTACAATCCGTTGATTGATTGGGTATTGGGCAGTATCTCGTTTGGCTCTCCGACCACAGCTAATCTCCAGGTACCATCTGAGCCAGCAGCTATGACTCCATGCTCATCCGAAACTCCGTCCCCTCCAAAACCCCAGCTCGTGGCACCAAAGGTTGCCCTAGTAAACGCAGCAGCCTTCACCTGAATATCAAGAATGGAAGGTACACAAACTTTCCAACTCTTCCTCTCTGACCACCACGACTCCAAAGAAGGTCTAATAGACCTGAGTAACGTTCCGAGCGAATATCACGAGTTCAAAGACGTTTTCAGCAAAACTCAGGCCAATACCTTAGCCCCTCACCGACCATATGACCTCAAGATCGAACTGGAGGGAGGCACATCACCCCCATTCGGTCCGATCTATTCTCTCTCCGAAAGTGAACTGAAGTCCCTCCGAGAGTTTTTAGATGAGAACATATCCACAGGGTTTATATGACCCTCACGCTCCCCTGGGGGCGCTCCAGTCCTCTTTGCCCGAAAGAAAGATGGATCACTACGCTTATGCGTCGACTTTCGTGGACTAAACAAGATAATGAAGAAAGATCGCTACCCACTCCCGGGTATCCCTCTGTCCTAAATTGGTGGCATGCATGGGAAGTAGGGCGCAACACATGAGTACGTTGAAGCCATGCCACTATTCCCGGCCTGCAGGACTTGGTCACTCCTCGGCATTCCCGGAGCCTGACACATCTGTCATGGGACAGCCCCTTGCCTGCTAATGCTTATTCCTTTTCCCTGTATATCCATTATTGATATCCTTCTTCTCTTGTGGATTCTTTAGTTAATCCTTCTGTTTTCCTGACTGGGACATGACTTACTTGTGTCACAGTCACTAACTATATAGTTCACTGCTTAGGTAAGGGATCCTCACCTCATTCTCTTCTGGATCCCCTTACCAGGTATGCATTGATATTGTACTTAGTCTCCTCTTTTAATATATATTCACTTCTGGATCCCCTTACCAGTGTCTGATTAGCTCTGTGGGAAGGCTTTAGGGTTCGAGTCCCTGAGTCAGGCCTAGGGAGAAGGCCAGGGCTGGGTGGTATTCTACTGGTTCTAGCTTCCAGCAGTTGCCTAGGAATCAGTACCCAAGTGAGTTGCCCTTACATTAGAATGAGGTTACCCAATAAGGACTGAGGGGCTGGCCGCATACTTCAAACACAAGTGATGTCCTTGCACAGAGACTACGGCTACCAAACACCCTCCCTTCTAATCCCTTGTAGGGATCTGACTACATTTGCAGCATCGTCATGCGTGTACCTAGGTGGGAAAGGTGACAGCTGGACAGTTCGGTAACACAAGAGAGTGGACCGCTTCAGATGACACTGTAAACCACCACATAGTCGGTAGAGTGTACTGCCCTCTAAAGGCCAAGGCAGCACTGTAAACCCCCAACACCTCCAACACTTCTTCCCATATTCCTCTATTCCAAATACCTCCCCGAATCTCTGATCTCCTGGATAGCCCCCGAAAGGCCCGAATATTCACCAAGATAGATCTCTGACATGCGTACCACCTGGTACGCATCAGAGAAGGCGACGAATGGAAAACCACTTTCCGCAAACACTATGGATCTTTCGAATGGAGTGTGATGCCCTTCGGACTCACCAACTCCCTGGCCGCCTTCCAGCGATTCATGAACGACATCTTCTCCGACCTCCTAGACCTGTCCGTACTAGTATACCTAGACGACATCTTGATCTACTCCGACAACCTAGAAGAACATAGAAACCACGTCAAGGAAGTCCTCCGACACCTCCAAATAAACCACCTATACGCCCGAGCAGATAAATGCTTCTTCCACACCGACACCATAGAGTACCTTGGATACATCCTCTCTCTGAAGGGCCTGACCATGGCCGACGACAAAGTCAAAGTCATCCAAGAATGGCCTGAACCCCAAAAAATTAAAGACATTCAGTCTTTCCTCGGATTCGCAAACTTCTACCGACACTTTATCTTCAACTACTCCGACATCACAGTGCCACTAACTCATCTGACACAAAAAGATACTCCGTGGAATTTTACTGAGAATTGCAGAACATCCTTTGAGACGCTCAAGAAGGCGTTCACTATGGCACCGATCCTACAACAGTGGATCCCCAGATCTCAACTCATCGTCAAGTCCGACGCCTTGGACTATGCCCTCGCAGCAATTCTGTCCACCATATCACCAACGGACAACGACATCCACCCAATAGCCTTCTACTCCCAAACCTTCACCCCTCCGGAATTGAACTACAACGTACACGACAAAGAACTACTGGCCATCTTTGAAGCCTTCAAGACCTGGAGACACTACCTAGAAGGTTTAGCAGATCCGATCGACGTTGTCACCGATGTTTTGGAACCTGGACAAGACCTTGGTGTTAAAGATATAACACTTCAGTCAAGCACTGTGTGAAGTGAAGCGAGATGAAGAAGAGTTTCAAACCCTGCTGCAGCACAACTCCGGAAATAATTTAATATTTGTACCTTGGTCACAAACTGTGTAATAACTCTAGCAAGCTAATACAACGAGAAAGTGATACATTTTTTAGCAGCAATGAATGAGACTATCAAAGTCTGTAGGTTCAGGACACTTAGGGGTCCAGAGATATTCCAATGAAAGGGAACACGCTTAGAGGAAAGAGGAAGTAAGTGGACTGAACGGATTACCCAGTCAATGCACTCTAAAATGAGGGGAGGCCGAGACAGAAATTACAGTGAAGTAATCTCAAGAGACAAAAGAGTCTTTAATCAGAAACTGATTAGAAACCCTCAGGGGTAGAGATGCAATTGAACTGGACAATCAACAGAACAATCTCACTCTGTAGAATCAGTTTTACTAAGCAGGACAATCAACTACTTATGCTGAATCTAATACTAATACCGGACAATCAACGGTATCAATACATGAGAAATAACAATAATACCAGACAATCAACAGTATTACTATTATGTAAACCTAGGAGCTGGACTATCAACAGCTGACTAAGAGTACTGAGTCACAATGTCACACTGGCAAGTGTAAGGAGATACAGTAGGGGACAAAACCGTTCAAGTGTTTTGAACATTTGTGTTGTACTTTAAATAACGGGAGGATTACATAATCAAAAAATATGTGGAGATAGCCCTGCTTCTGAACTTGTGGTCACAATCAAGATGATTATGTAACTCTCAATATTCATTGAGATATTAATTATTTAAAAAAATGAAGCATTTGAACGGTTTTGTCCCTCACATTTTTTAAACAAGAAATGGTATATATCAGTACTTGGTAAAGCCTCCATTTGCTCTCATCACTGCCTGCACCCTTCTTGGCATGCTCTCAATCAACTTCTGACACACCTCTGGCTCTATCTTCTCCCATTCCACTCCAATCCTCTCCCATAGCTCATGCACTCCACTAGGGGGGTGTTCATAGTCAGAAAAGCACTTTTTGACAATAGTCCAGAGGTGTTCAATGGGGTTTAGGTCAGGGGACTGAGATGGCCACTTCATGACCTCATAGCCATGGTCAGAAAACCACTCAGTGGCCTTCTTGCACATGTGCTTGGGGTCATTATCTTGTTAAAAAATAATGTCAGTAGAATCTTTACCATAATACTCCAGGCTAGCCTGAAGCTCATCATCCAAAATCTGCCTGTACAACTCCCCATCCATCCTTCCATCAATTTTGGCAGCATAGCCAGGTCCTTCCTACAATATACAACCCCATACCATCACAGAACCTCCATCAAACTTCAGTGTTCCCTCAACTAGCCTATCATTCAAAGGCTCTCCAGCCTTTTTGTATACCCATCTCCTTCCATCTGACCCAATCGATTGATTTTGGTCTTAGGGACAGAAACAAACTATAAAAGGTTCACACAATGTCACGTGACTTGTCATGTGATTTCCAGCCCTGTATATACAATTTATTGCATTAATAACTGTGAGGGACAAAACCATTCTAATGCTTCATTTTTTTAAATAATTAATATCTCAATGAATATTGAGAGTTACATAATCATCTTGATTGTGACCACAAGTTCAGAAGAAGGGCTATCTCCACTAATTACGTCATATTTTTTGATTATGTAATCCTCCCGTTATTTACAGTACAACACAAATGTTCAAAACACTTGAACGGTTTTGTCCCCTACTGTAAGATGAATTAATTGCTTCAAAAGGGGGCAAGAAGGCCTCCTTTTATATTAATTTACAGGCTGATTAGTAAGCTAACTATCTCCTGACTAATCTATCTAAATAAAGAAAGCCTTCCAGAACCTGGTGGCACTTTACAGAAAGTGATGGAAGGTGCTGGAAGCTTGTGGAAGGTGCTGGAAGCTTGTAGAAGTTCCTGAATCTATTTCTAACTATTTCCCTTATTTAGCAATAAAAAGGGCAATTTAGACCGGATTTAGGTATGTAACTAAGGGCAGAGACTATGCAGGGACAATATAGTGTTTCACTATAATATTTGTATGAGACAGGGGTGTCTCAGGCTAATATTTAGTATGTTTCTATGGAGAATCCGGTAACTTGGCTCTGGGCTTGAATCCTGCTGCAGTCCGATGAACTGGCCAGTGGAGTTTGAAAATGGGGCCAAACCTTCGGTGGTGAACTGTCAAGCACCGGATTCTGACGGACTTCGGTACTGCCGAGGGGTGTTGTCGAAAGGTCGGGCGGACTATGG
>QLPI01003393.1:0-14986 GCA_003314275.1 Chroogomphus rutilus | reverse complement strand
GTCAAGGAAGCATGGCGCAAGCGGAAGGTTGCAACCATAATCTTCCTGGACATGGCAAGTGCCTTCCCCAATGCAGTTACGGACCGGCTGCTCAAAAACATGGCTAGGCTAGGATACCCGTCCGAAATAGTATCATTCTTCAAGGCTATGCTTAAGGATAGGAAAACCACGCTGATTTTCGATGACTTCACCTCACCGCCCATTGACATTGACAATGGTATCGGTCAAGGGGAAACAGCCTCAATGGTCCTCTACCTCATTTACAGCTACGGCTTGGTGGCCATCCCACAAGGAGGCGATGAAGACGGCGGTGCCTACGTAGACGACAACTTCTTCATGGCCATAGCCAACACCTTTGAAGAATGTGACACGATGCTCAACGATATGTTGGACAAGCAATCAGCCTGGTTTGCGGCCCACAACTCCCAAGCCAAAATCTCGAAATTCCAATGCCTGCGGCTCACAAGGTGCAAAGATTTAGTGCGGCCTAACTTCATACACAGACAGACCCACCTAGTCATTGAATGTGTCGGCGAGGCACGGCTCCTGGGCGTACAGATTGATCAGGAATTACGCTGGCATCAACATGTCCAGCAGGCCGTTCAGAAAGCCCAAGGCCTCCTCCTTGCCGTGAACCGGCTCACATGGCCCTCCTTCGGCCTCCCCGAACAGCATGTCCGGCGCCTCTATATATCTATGGTGCTCCCCAAGCTTGAGTACGCCCTACCAGTATGGTACACCCCGGTGCACGAGAACCCCAATACAGGAAGACAGACCGGTTCAATAGGACACACCAAAATCATGGATAAGGTTCAGAGGCTGGGATGTATATTGATCACAGGGGCCTTCAGATCGACTGCCACGGACGTCCTAGAGCTTCACTCCTGGATCCCACCGACCCAGATACGCCTGGACGAAACCTGTCATCGCGAGGCGCTCAGACTAGCGACACTGCCCAAACTCCACCCGCTCTACAAAGCAGTGAAACACAGCTCAAAGAGACGCCCCTGATCGCATCCCTCTGCAATCCACAACCTCCTCTGGTGGTACAAGATTCGCCCAGATACCATAGAGACAATGGACTCGACCAGACACCACCCCAGCTGGCGCCCTCAATTTACCGCGCACATTGCAGACAGCAAGCCAGTGGCTGCCAGAACTTTAGGGATGAGGATGGACGACATCCAAATATTCTCAGATGGATCAGGACTCGATGGCAGCATCGGTGCGGCGGCGGTCACCCCTCAAGATGGGCAGGCTCTTCGATACAGGCTGGGCAAAGACTCTAAACACACAGTCTTCGAAGGTGAAATTGTTGGTATGATTCTGGCACTAACACTACTGGAAACCCATCGAACCGCTAGATCTGCCTTGATTGCCCTGGACAATCAAGTTGTCATCCAGGCCCTGTAGAACAACAAGACCCAGCCGGTACAATATTTACTAGATACAGCCCACATGCTCATCCAGAGACTGAAGCGCAAACGCCGTAACCTGCACATCCACTTGGAGTGGGTTCCGGGCCACATGGATATTGAAGGAAACGAGCTAGCCAATGAACATGCAAAGAGAGCAGCCGGAGGGGACATCACCCCGACCAATGACCTTCTAGAGCTTCTCAGAAAGTGCCTTCCGGCAAGTATCGTAGCCCTGAAGGCCAGACGGAAGAAGTCTGTCCTCCAGCGCTGGAGGAGAGTCTGGTTAAAATCACCCCGATATGCCAAAATGTCCCAAATAGACTTGAAACTGCCAAACCACCAAATCTATAAGACATTGAGCTCCCTGCCCCGCAGAGTGACTAGCATCCTGATACAACTACGCACCGGCCACGTATCCCTCAACTCTTTCCTTAAGAAGATAAAGGCATCGGACACAGCATTATGCAAGCAATGCCGCCAGCCGGAGACTGTAGTGCACTACCTCAAACACTGCAAATGATACACAGAGCAGCGCAACCAGCTCAGACACAAGACAGGGAAGGCCAGCCACTCCACTCATCGGCTGTTGGGCATCCCAAGATCATCCCTGTGTTAGGCTCCGGACATACTGACAGGCCTCGGGAAAGTCGAAGGGGTCGGACGGGTAAAGGCCAAGTCCTGCAGGCTAGAAGTAGTGGCATGGCTTCAACGTGCTCATGCGTTGTGCCTTACTTCCCATCCGTGCCACCGATTTGGGACAGAGAGATACCCGGGAGAGTGCTGAGAGTGTCGGCCCAGGTAAAGGACTTGGGACAGGAGAAGGGAGGATAAGAAGGCGTAAACCTAGTTGATTTCCAGAACGAAGAACTATCTACATACATTGGCTACTTATATAGGCTAATAAGTGAGATGTGGAACAGAGTGGCACAAGGAATGGAGAACAATAAGGTATGAAGAATCATGTGGAAGTATTGTCCACAATGATCAAGAATAGAACAAAGGAATGTGGATGACAATAGAACAATAAAGTATGGCCGAGAACAAAAGAGTGAGTAAGAATAGAACAATAGAGAATGGCCGAATATAAAACAATGGGGCCACTGCTGACTGACAATGAATAGTGAGTGTTCCAAGGGTAAACGGGCAAGGGGAAGGACAGGGAATGGAGGAATAATAGACAATAGGAGGGTGGGGTTGGGACAATGAACCAAATGATGAACCAAATGTACCGAGCCGAGGCCACACACTGGTGAGGGATGATATGGGTAAGGGTCGGTTGGTTGGTACTGCCGAGTAAACCGGAGCTTGGTATCGGGGGCTTGACACCCCGCCACCCTATCATACATTCAGTCTACATGCCGCTTCGAAAAATACACCGATGTAGCACCCCCTAACCAATGATAAAACCATAGACACCCTTTACTCCAACCTGGATTGGCTCTCGTTTTCTGCCGGTCCCCCTACTTTTGAGTAGTGATTGGCACGGGTAACCCCCGGGTATTTTGTGCCTACCCGTACCCGTACCCAAGAATACCCATACCCATAGCAACGGGTAACGGGTTATTGCAAGTACGGGTACGGGTACCCACGGGTTTAACGGGTATTGCTTTTACCCGTGACCCACAACGGGTATTGTTCTTACCCACGGGTTCAGCGGACAACGCTACAACTGCCTTTGACCTCAGGATATTACCTGAAATGGCGCACAAAAAAGTGCTCAACCCAAAGCCAAAAAGTTGGAATTGTATTGGGGTGTATCTACAGATGGCATATAGAGTGTGCACTCAGAATTCCACCAATTCTGGAAGAATCCCTCTAAGAACACTAATCAACTCTAGTGTCAAGAAGTAATTCTCTGAGGTGCTCAAGTCACCGACAGGGAAAACCTCACATGTTCGGCAGAGTTCCAGCAACGCCTGGAGTATGAACTGGCATGCCGTATGTGCCGTACGTGTCATACATGCCATACACGCCGTATGCACCATACGCGTCATACGCGCCATACGCGCCGTACGCATCGTATGCGTCGTATGCGTCGTACGTGCCATACGTGTCGTACGCGCCGTATGCGTCGTACGCGCCGTATGCATCGTACGCGCCGTACGCGTCGTACGCGCCGTACGTGTCGTATGCGCCGTACGCGTCGTACGTACCATATGCGCCGTATGCACCATATGCGCCGTATGCGTCATATGCACCATACACATCATACGTGTCATATGCACCATATGCGTCATACGCATCGTATGCACCGTATGCACCATGCACGTTTTCAGTAGTGGGCTTGACAGGATTGACAACCAGGGAGACGAGCACACCGCCGCATCCGTGCCTCGTGCGCCAGTCTGCGCAATCACTTTTGCGGCGTCAGCTGTCGACACGACGCACACAAGCGTCGCATGTGGGAGGTTGGCCGGCTGAGACATGTCATTAAGAACTACCAGCAAATTTGGCTCCTGGACTTACATTTTGCATCCTGGATGCCCTCTGCAGTGACCTCCAGCCTGTCATACAGCTTGGCACAAATGCATGAGCACACCGCCGTGTCCGTGCCCCGTGCGCCAGTCTGCGCGATCGCTGTTGGGAATGCATGTGGAGAGCATGGAGTGTAGGGTGAACAGGGATACGCCAGTGGGAAGAGAGCCATCCGGGAGAAGGTTGATGGAAAGCGAAAGATAGATACAAGAAGCAACACGAAGAGTTACCAATTGCGAAATGAATCCTATACATTGCCACCGGGTATCAGAGTCTGCATGCATTCCAGAGAACAAGCGCAAAGAGAGGTGAAATTGGTGTTTTGGACTGTATAAAAATTGGTTGTTGTGCCTGGGTGGAATAACCCACGTAAGTTTATGTCGCTGCTGCATGTATAATTGCCGGGTGATCGATGCTGGACCTGCTGGTGGCCGGTGCTGGTACAGGATATACTTCTTCCAACAAGGGTCACAAGGATGGCCAGCGCATGCTCAATGGTCGAGTCTATGGTCGCTGTTTGTCTGCCTCTCAGAACGGCAAGCCCAACTTGTATGAGCCTGAATTTGTCGAATGGGGCTATGGCAGCATGGGCAGTGTTTCTAACAACCAAGTAAAGTCCTGCTCTGGTCTAGATTGGGCCAAATTGCAAAGTAAAGACAAAGTGCTTGGCAGTGGTTCCAACATTGATGAAGACGATGGCAGCGCGGGTACGGTTATATAAGCGAGGTTCAGCACTAACCTCGCTTATATAAGTGAGGTTAGCGCTGAACCTCACTTATATAAGCAAGTTTAGCGCTGAACCTCGCTTATATAACTGTACTTGCGACTTATATAAGCATACCCGCCTGCGGGTATGGGTTTGGGCCGGGTTGGAAATCCTGACCCTGACCCTTACCCGTGCTACCCGTACCTGCTACCCGCACAGGTTTCCAATACCTGTGCCAATCACTACTTTTGAGGGATTAGCCCTCTTGTGCCTCCCCGGCCAATATTTTTACACCCCAGTCCTTCTGATATGCTCTCCCCTTCTGATACTTAGATACTGCCATTACCATGTATCTCGTAGTAGTAGTGCACCATAAGCATCTAGCGCTTCGAGCACTTTAATTGATATCTCTCTCTCTCTCTCTCTCTAGTCACAAACTCTAAACAATATGTTGAAGTATGGGCGCCAAGCATACTTGTGCTATCGGACTGGGCAGGTGAGTCAATATTGATAGGATTACAAGGTGGTAAGGGACTCAAGTAACGGCATGTGAAGGAACCAAACTGTGAGTTGAGAAGGGAAGAGGGAGATTACAGAGACGAATGGTGGAGTTCGGGGCATTTTTGTACTAACGTAGACAACTCATTCATCAATGCACCTTACCTTTTCCATATTATTCACCACTATCATCCCTCAGTGGTCATGCGTGCTTCGTCAGCTTGCATGTAATCCTGATCAATATGAATTATTGATTATCGCGAGACTTTCAAGGCAAGGGAGTAAACTGTACCTGGTGACTAATTGAGAGCAACTGGGCGGCGTAAGCTCAGAAAATACTGAGATCTTACTGCCACCTATGTGTCGCTTATATGACTGCGCTAGCTACGCAGATGATCGAGAAGGAAAAACTGACTACCGCGTCATGATAACCGCTCTCTCCTTCAACACCATCTCGATGCTTCTTCTGGTTGTCCTGAGACCCAGCCTTTTCAATACACAGGTAAGTAGAGAGGTTGACACATCAGTTGAATGACCTGTGCTAGTTAGTGTCAAGTACACGTACCGAAGACCCGATAACTCGGCGGTACCAACTAAAATACTCCATTAGTAACCAAGCACGAACCATTCAATGAGTTGTTCTCGGCCAGACGCACATATCGGTCACACCCCTCATTTCTACGCCCACTCCTCACTCCTCGGTCCGCCTCACCTTGGCACTCCCTGCCCTTGTGTTATCCTCAGTTATGGCCTTGTTTTACAATCGGGCGTTTCCTATTGTGCTAGGGCACGTCCTACTATTCTGTCCTTCATTGTTCTATTTCCACCCTACATCTCTTATTCTAATTTTACTCGTTGTGGACAATAACCACATGTGTTGCATACCTTGTTGTCCCACATTCCTTATTCCACATGTCGCTTCTTGACCTATATAAGTAGGACATGCATGTACATACTTCTTCATTCTGGGTATCGACTAGGCTTAGGACCTTCTACCTTCTTCCCTTCTGTTAAGTCCTCGACTCAGGCCGGCATCTTCAGCATCCCCCTGAGTATCTGTCTGTTGCAAATACAGTGGCACGCATGGCAAGTAGGGCGCAATGCACGAGTACGTTGAAGCCAACGCCACTACTCTTGGCCTGCAGGACTTGGCCATAGTCCGCCCGACCTTTCGATAACACCCCTCGGCAGTACCGAAGTCCATCAGTATCCGGTGCTTGACAGTTAGGGTGATACTGATGATCGCCATATTCATTCATTTTTTTTTTGTTCAGTCTAAAATTTCATCCTAGATGGGTAGTTCAGCCTACATAGGTCCACAGTAGGGATCCGATCAACGTAGATTTATCGTTGTGGTAGACATCGCCTTACAGGCATTTTTGTTAGTATCAAGTTACAGTTTGGAAAGGGAATGGCATAGATATGAGACTCATACTTGTATCATAGGTATGTATTGATCCAAGTCGCAATAAAGAATAGGTCAATGTTGAAGGCGTACCCCGTCATATCCGAATCATCCTCCATTTCTGTCGATTAAGAGTCATTGATTGCCCCCTAGATTTCTAATGAAAAATGATTGGGGATGCAATAGTGGCAAATCAGACCATGCATCGTTGTAGTTCAATAACGAGCTTGATAAGGTATTGTAATGAACAGGTGCTCGAGGTCTTCTGCTGCTCCTTATTTTTTATAGAACCAGTCGACGAACACGTGGCGGTCAATATCTCTGCAGTGTTTTGTTTTTACAATCGTGACTGCTGAGATATAGTACAACTTAACAGCGCCATAATCGACCCGCTTGTGCCACATGCTCAGTGTTTATTGTTAACCATGAGGATCGGGGTTGCGCAGAAATGAAACATTGCCATGAATATACCTGTCTGGCTCAGGATGGACAGGAGTCGATCCACTATGACACATGTATGCTGACGACACATGATATCTTACATACTGTAGCCTTCAGGGTACTACCAGACTCTATAGAGGTGGTTCAGAATGTAATAATGCCCAATACTCAGTCAATCAATAGCTTGTATTACATGAGCCAAATGTGTTTGAGAACTACCAAAACAGAAGAATCTAATCATATAATATAAAATTCTATAAAATGAGTGTATCCTGAAGGAGATCAGATAGGTATTTCTACTTATTTGGTAATGACTGAATTTGTACTACCATCAAATAATTTCAGAGGAATTGGAGGAATGGAATATGTGGGGAAACTATGATTTTGGACAGACACAGATTTGATAAAACTATGAGTAGAACCTGAATCAATTAAACATTTAAATGGTGTATCTGAGGAATTCAGAACAGATTCAGAAGACAAGTAAACTATTAGAGAGTTTGGATCAAAAAGAGCAGAAGCATTAAGCTTAACCTCGCTATTAGCATCATCCAATGCAACCCTCAGTGTGCTTGGAGGCCATGTTAAGAAATTGTCAAGCTTTGGTAATGCCAAAGATGCGGGCGATGAGTGGCCAAGTCCTGCAGGCTGAAAGTAGTGGCTTTGGCTTCAACATACTCATGCATTGCACCCTACTTTCTGTGCATGCCACCAATTTAGAACTGAGGAGATACTTAGAGAGTGCAAAAGTGCCAGCCGAAGTAGAGGACTTTGCAGAGGAAAGAGAAGGTAAGGGGCCTAAGCCTAGTTGATACCCAGAATGAGGAAGTATGTACATGCATGTCCTACTTATATAGGTTAAGAAGCAACATGTGGAATAAGGAATGTAGGACAATAAGGTATGCAGAGCATATGGGTATTGTCCACAACAAGTAAAATTAGAATGAAGGAATGTAAACAGGGGTAGGACAATAGAAATAGAATAATAGGGATGTGGCCAAGGATAGGACAATAGGGAGTGCCCGACTATAAAACAATAGGGTTGTGGCCAAGGACAAAACAAGGACAGGATGTCCTGAGGTGAGGCGGGTCAAGGAATAAGGAGTGGGTGTGGTAGGATCAATGGATTGTGAACAGTATAGAGTGGATGAGGGATAGGGACAAAGAATGTGGATGGTGGAAGTACTGAGCTGAGACTGGGGTACCAAGTGACTTTCATGTAGTATGGGCACTTGTACGTAGACGTAGTCTGGCTGTCCAGTTGGCACTGCTGAATTATTGGACACTCGGTATGTGTACTTGACAGAACTGAAGAGGATATAGCCATTATAGTTCTAATGGTATATCTCCCCATGTTGAAACAATGGTGAGGCTCATAATAAGGTATGGCTTCAATTCATGTGTTGCACCTACCTGACTTCACTAGTCCCTAATTTTATAATACCAAAGGTCATAATAGAAAATAGAATTGAAGTGAAAATAAGATGAAAGTGAATGGGGGAATCTTAGTTGATTTCTGACTAAAGAGGAGACTAATAAATATACAGGATCTTATACTGGTTTCTGACTAAAGAGCAGACTAATGAATATACAGGATCTTAGATAATTCCACATGTATTTTGTACACATTCAACACCCCAATCAAATATCTGTGCCAGATAGCTAGCTACAAACTCTCAACAATGCATAGAAGTATGGGCACCAACTATACTTGCAAGTTCTCTGCTGCAAAGAGAAAATATGGGCATCAACCATACTTGTGAGTGTTCTGCTAGAAAGAGAAAATGTTACTCATGGCTCAGCTTCTGGTTACAAGTGGCAACTTGAGCATCTGTAAAGAAGAGAACTACAGACATATGAGTTTTAGTTTGCTGATTTTTCCATGGGTGGGAGAGGAGTTCAATCTGTTGGAGTGTTGAGGGGTGAGTGATGATGTGTGTCAGGCCTCAGTAATGCCAAAGATGCAGGTGGAAACTAGCCAAGTCCTGCAGGCTGGTTGTAATGGCTTTGGCTTCAGTGTACTCATGTGTTGTGCCCTACTTCTCCATGTGTGCCACCAATTTGGGATGGAAGATGAACCCAGAAGAATGCCAAGAATCTTGGCCCAAGTAGAGGACTTAACAGAAGGAGGGAAGCAAAGGGGCCTAAGCCTAGTCAATATCCAGAATGAGGAAGTATGTACATGCATGTCCTACTTATATAGGTTGAGAAGTGACATGTGGAATAAGGAATGTGAGACAATAAGGTATGCAGAGTATGTAGGGGTATTGTCCACAATGATTAAAAATAGAATGGAAGAATGTAAATGGGAATAGAACAATGAGAATAGAATAATAGGAATGTGGCCAAGGATAGGACAATGGGGAGTGACTGACTATAAAACAATGGGTCATGGCTGAGGATAAAACAATGGTCAAATGTCCTGAGGCAAGATAGGCTGAGGGATAAGGAGTAGATGGGGTGGGGTTAATGGGTGATGAATGAGGAAAGAGTGGATGAGGGTGTCAAGTACACGTACCGAGACCTGGTGACTCAGCAGTGCCGACCGAGCAATCATCCTATGCCTACGTCCAAGTATCCACGCTGCATGCATATTACTTGGTATGCCGGTCTTGGCTCAGCACATCCACCATCCACACTCCTTGTCCTCACCCTTCACACTCACCATTCATTAATCCCACCATGCCTACTCACCCTTCAAACTGCCTCACCTTGGGACTTCCTGTCCTTGTATTATCCTCAGCCATGGCTATATTGTTTTATAGTCGGTCGCTTCCTATTGTCCTATCCTTGGCCACATTTCTATTATTCTATCCTTTATTATTATATCCCCATTTCCATTCCTTCATTCTAATTTTACTCGTTGTGGACAATAACCACATGTTCTGCATACCTTGTTATCTCACATTCCTTATTCCACATGTCGCTTCTTAAACCTATATAAGTAGGACATGCATTTACATATTTCCTCATTCTGGGTATCTGTCAAGCACCATACATACTCACAGGCCTCAGGAGAGCCGAAAGGGTTGGACGGGTAAAGGCCAAGTCCTGCAGGCTAGAAGTAGTGGCATGGCTTCAATGTGCTCGTGCGTTACGCCCTACTTCCCATGCGTGCCACCGATTTGGGACAGAGGGATACCTGGGAGAGTGCCGAGAATATCGGCCCAGGTAAAGGACTTGGGACAGGAGGAGGGAGGTCAAGAAGGCGTAAACCTAGTTGATTTCCAGAACGAAGAACCATCTACATACATTGGCTACTTATATAGGCTAATAAGTGAGATGTGGAACAGAGTGGCACAAGGAATGGAGAACAATAAGGTATGAAGAATCATGTGGAGGTATTGTCCACAATGATCAGGAATAGAACAAGGAATGTGGACAACAATAGAACAATAAAGTATGGCCGAGGACAAAAGAGTGAGTGAGAATAGAACAATGAGAGTGGCAGAACATAAAACAATAGGGCCACTGCCGAGTGGCAACAAAGAGTGAATGTCCTGAAGGTAAACAGGCAAGGGGAAGGAAGGGGAATGAAGGAATGACAAAGGATAGAGGGGATAGGATGAGGAAAGTGAACCAAACAATGAGCCAAATGTACCGGACCGAGAACATGTACTGGCGAGGGATGCCTTGTCACTGGTGTGTGGGACTAAAAGGCAAGGGTTGTTCGGTCGGTACTACCGAGTAAACCAGAGCTTGGAATCAGGGGCTTGACAGTATCGACTAGGCTTAGGCCCTTCTACCTTCTTCCCCTCTGTTAAGTCCTCAACTCGGGCTGGCATCACCAGCATCCTCCCGAGTATCTGTCTGTTGTAAATTGGTGGCATGCACGGCAAGTAGGGTGCAACACATAAGTACATTGAAGCCAATGCCACTACTCTTGGCCTGCAGGACTTGGCCATAGTTCACCCGACCTTTCGGCAGTCCCAAAGTTTGTTAGTATCCGAAGCTTGACAGAGGGATGGGAATGAGAAATGTGGATGGTGGATGTGCCAAGCCAAGACCAACAGATCAAGTGACTTGTATGCAGCTTTATCATGTATGTATGGACATGGATTGATTGCTCAGTCAGCAGTACCGAGTCACCAGACATTCGGTATATGTATTTGACAATGTGGTCATTCTGGTTGATGAGAGAGATAAGATTGCAGCTGTCTCATGAGGTGTCAAATATAGTAGGAATACCATGAACAATGACTGGGAAAGTCTTTTAGGCAACAAAGAGCTGATCAGAGAGTTTAGGAAGCCAGGAGTACACTGTAGAGGCAAGATATATTTATTCAGCTTCACTGCAAGTAGTGAGCCAAATATCCCCACTCCAGTGTTGACCTGCAGCATGGATTTGTGGTGGGATGTTCTCTATATCCTCATTCCCATCTGCATCTGGTGTATATGATCTTTTTTCAAACCAGCAATCAGCATCTTCAATGGCTTTGGCAATTTCCTCTCCTAGCTCCTCGTCAGACAGGCCTGAGAGCACCAGATTGTTGTGATCAGATTGTGCAAGTGTGAGGTCAAATCGCATATTGGGGAATTGTGTTTTAGGAGTTGGCTGTGGGGCTGGCAGAGTGGGTGAGGTAAGGATGGCTGCATAGGTGTGTTTCCCAGTGGGTTGCATGGTGTTTGGAAGGCCTAAGTGGGTGGAGATGGCATCCAGATGCTTATATACTTTGTGTCAGGCTCCAGGAATGCCGAGGAGTGGCCAAGTCCTGCAGGCCGGGAATAGTGGCATGGCTTCAACGTGCTTGTGCGTTGCGCCCTACTTCCCATGCATGCCACCGATTTGGGACAGAGAGATACCCGGAAGAGTGCTGAGAATGTTGGCCCAGGTAAAGGACTTGGGACAGGAGAGGGGAGGACAAGAAGGCATAAACCTAGTTGATTTCCAGAACGAAGAACCATCTACATACATTGGCTACTTATATAGGCTAATAAGTGAGATGTGGAACAGAGTGGCACAAGGAATGGAGAACAATAAGGTATGAAGAATCATGTGGAGGTATTGTCCACAATGATCAGGAATAGAACAAGGAATGTGGACAACAATAGAACAATAAAGTATGGCCGAGGACAAAAGAGTGAGTGAGAATAGAACAATGAGAGTGGCCGAACATAAAACAATAGGGCCACTGCCGAGTGACAACAAAGAGTGAATGTCCTGAGGGTAAGCAGGCAAGGGGAAGGACAGGGAATAACAGAATGACAAAGGATAGAGGGGGTAGGATGAGGAAAGTGAACCAAATGATGAACCGAATGTACCGAGCCGAGGCCACACACTGTTAAGGGTTGATATGGGTAAGGGTCGGTAGGTTGGTACTGCCGAGTAAATCAGAGCATGGTATTGTGGGCTTTACACTTTGGTTAATTGTAGGTCATGTGAATCTATGAGCATGGATTGGGCTGTGGAAATAAGGTGGTGGCTTTGGTACAGGGCATTGTCAAGTACACATACCGAGTACCTGTTAACTTGGCAATACCTACCGACCAACCCTTACCCACACACCAGTAACAAGTCTTCCATCACCAGTTCATGGCCCCAGCTTGGTAAATTTGGTACATTTGGTACATCATATGGTTCACCACTCTCATCCCATACCCTCCATCCATCACTATTCTCTCATTATCCATCCCTTCCCTTACCTGTTTCCCCTAGGAACAATTGGTATTCATCTAATATTTGGTCACAGCCCTATTGTTTTATCTTTGGCCATTTTTCCATTGTTCTATTCTCATCCACTCTCTCATTATTCTATTTTCAGCCATATTTCATTATTCTATTCTTGCCTACATTTCCTATTCTATTCTTGATCACTGTGAATAATTCTTCCACATGATTCTCCATACCTTATTGTTCTCTATTCTTTATACCGCCCTGTTCCACATCTTGCTTCTCAACCTATATAAGTAGCAGATGTATGTAAATAGTTCTTTACTCTGAATATCAACTTGGTTTACCTCCTCTCATCTCCCCCTTTTAGTCTAAAGTCCTTTACTCAGGCTGACACTCTTGGCACCCTCCCAGGTCTTTCTTCAGTCTAAATTAATGACCAGCATGGAAGAGCAGGGTACAATGCAAGAGCACATTGAAGCCAAGCCACCTTGAAGGGTCTGCAGGACTTGACCGACTCCTATCTACAATATTGGCATTAATGAGACTTAATAGTATATTCAGAGTGACACTGCTCCCCGTGCCTTTTCAGTTCTTACGATTATGCCTCCCCATACTAGATCATCAGCCCACACTGAAGATAACAGGCTCACCCCCACAGTAAATCAATGAAGGGAGTATGAGGCCTCCAGCACCCTACCCCTTCTCATCGGTTACACCTCACCTGCAATCAAACTGTGGTGCCTCGCCTCCCCCTTTGAGCAAGAGCCATGCATTAAAGAGGTAGTCGACGATGACATCGAATATGCAGACTACGACAATGACGATCAAGTACCCCATCTGGCAGAGGATGAACCCGGTTTGGTACACTATGATGCAGATGCTAAAACTGAGGAATAGCTTTAAATCAGCAGGCAAACATGCCTGAACCTCCTCGTACTCTGGTAGCCACACCCCCTCAACTCACGGTTGCACCCCATCAACCCATGGTCACACCACCTCTGCCTGTGGCTGTACCACTGCAAGCCAGGAAAGCTCTGGATATTGACTAGGCTTAGGCCCCCTGTCTCCTTCCCTCTCTGTAAAGTCCTCTACTTGGGCCAGCACTTTGGTACTCCCTGAGTACTCCCTCTGTCCCAAATTGGTGGTATGCACGGCAAGTAGGGCGCAATGCACGAGTATGTTGAAGCCAACACTACTACTCTTGGCCTGAAGGACTTGGCCATTACATGCCTGACCTCTCGGTATTCCTGAAGCTTGACAGAAATTGAACTCAAAAAAATAGTCATAAAGGAACATTATAAAGTCACATGGTACTTCATCAACTTCTCCCATGCATCCACTCGCACCCAGTGGAATGATGCCACCCTTGCTCATGTGGCATACAAAGGTCTAGCCAAAAGGATCAAGCACAGCCTCCTGCATTTCCCCCGCTTCAAGTCCCTCACCAAGCTTCGACAGTTTGTATTGGAAATTGTTAGGCTTCGGTAATGCTGAAATATTGGTCAAGTCCTGCAAACCGTTCTGGGGTGGCTAGGCTTCAACATGCTCGTGCATTGTACCCTGCTGTTCCGTGCGCGCCACCAATTTGGATGGTAAGAGGTCTCGTGAAGATGCCAAGGGCGTCGGCTCGAATGAAGGACTTTAGAGATGGGAAACGGACAAAGGGATGTGAACTGATTTGATATTCTGAGTGAGGAACTATCTACATACATCCCACTACTTATATAGTTGAGAAGCAAGATATGGAACAGGGTGGTGTAAGGAATGGAAACAATAAGGTATGAAGAAACCACATGGAGGCATTGTCCACAGTTGTTATAGCCCATGCTTTCAACAACCCACACTAACCCCCACAACCACCCTCCCCTATTCTGAGACCTTTCCGACCGAAAGGACGAAGGATTGTTTTCCGTAATCCCCGTTCCCGACAAGACCGACCGAGAAACCGCGTTCCCGCTCCCGTTCCCGTCATGACCGAGACACTATTCCCAAGTCCATCTCCGACCGAAGACTCAATACTTTGATAACCGATGTGCAGGACCATCGCGTACCTCACTCCCTTGTTTTCTCTTTTATATTGACCCCTTGTACTCCCTTTCTCCTTGTTTTATGACCGGCAAAGATAGTACAAGGATAGTCGCATGTATATAGTCTCCCAGTCGACTAGACTGTTCGCTAGTATGAATATCGATTTAGTCTCCCACCTAGTTTCCGATTCATTTCCGGTAAACCTCCGTCCCCTCTCCGAAATTAGGGACAGATAATCGAGGAGGGCACAACACATAAGTTGAAGCCAAGTCCCTTCGACCTCGAACACCTCAGTGGCTGGATTGAACCATTCCGCGACCGACCCTAAGTTCCCGGCGCTTCCGCCTCCGTCCGTAGTCCGTCCGACTCCACCTTCGGTCCTCGGCCCCGTTACGGACCTC
>QLPI01003392.1:0-17763 GCA_003314275.1 Chroogomphus rutilus | reverse complement strand
GGAGTCCGAGATAGGACCTCGGAGTTAGGGAGAGTCCGAGATAGGGCTTCGGACTTAGACTAGGACTCGGAGGAGGTCATCCTCTGACATCAGTGGTCTTTCGGACTCTGGTCTCTTATCCTCGGAGTTTGGGTAGAGTCCGAGATAGGACCTCAGACTTGTCATCAGGACTCGGAGAGGGTCGTCCCCTGACAAAGACAAGGGAGTGAGGTATGTGCTGATCTTGTGAGTTGCCTATCTGAAGAGTGGAACCTTGGCTATGGAATCACAGAGGGTCAGGATTGCAGAACTTTTGGATTGTTGTGATGGAACTGTGGGAAGGTGGTTGAGAGTCCTGTTCTGGGTTTTGGTGGTCGGAAAACTCCCAGACAGGGTGTGAATGGTTGGTGGGAATTAAAATAGTTTTACTGAGGGCATGAGCCATAACATTTGCAGCATAAGTGCTGTGTGAACTGGAGCCCAAGATGGGTGCAACCCAATCTGGATTTTGTCGGTAATTTTGAGATTGTCTGGTTTGTGGCCAATAGCTTCTAATCTGTAAGCAACTGTGAGGACTCCTTCGATGAAGTTTGAGATCGAAGCAGATGAATCATAGGTGATGGAATAGAATTGTTGGCATAGGAGTATCCTATTTGTTGCACTGTCCTTTTGGTACTCAGCAACAAGTTTACAGAATCTTTTTCTGCCAATTTAGACAGATTTGACCAGTAAAATTGAATTTTTTTCATTTCAGACTTGTGGATAAAGATGAAAAAAAGTGATCAGTATTTGTTTCTTCAATAAATAGACTAAATACTACATGTAAATACTGTAGGAAATGAGTAACTTTGCCAGTGGTTATCAGAGAATTTATTAGACAATCTAAATATTTTTACTCCTCAGTGACTGTCAGCAACTATAATTTTTATTTGAATATATCCAAATATATTTACTACAAAGAAAATAAAGAAAATGAGTTATAAATTTACACTATCTTATGGCTCATGCCTCAGTAAACCATTTTAATTCCAGCCAAACCATCCACACCCTTTCCAGGACTTTTCTGACCTTAAAACCTGGAACGACTGCTTTCTGCGATTCCATCGACAATCTGAAGTTCCTGCAACCCTGACCCCCCATGATTCTATGACCAAGGTTCCGCTCCCTCGATAAGCGATGTGCAGGATCACCGTGTACCTCACTCCCTTGTTCTCTCCTTTCTATAGACCCTGTTAAGTCTTGGTAAAGCCGATGAGTCGGTCAAGTCCTGCAGACCATTTGAGGTGACTTGGCTTCAATGTGCTCGTGCATTGTGCCCTGCTCTTCCATGCGTGCCACTAATTTAGTCTGAAGAGAGACCCAGGAGGGTACTGAGAGTGTCGGTCCAAGTAAGGGACATTAGACTAAAGAAGGGGAGATGAGAGTAGGTTAACCAAGTCGATATTCAGAGTGAGGAACTGTCTACATACATCTGCTACTTATATAGGTTAAGAAACAAGATGTGGAACAGGGTGGCATAAGGAATGGAGAACAATAAGGTATGAAGGATCATGTGGAGGTATTGTCCACAGTGATCAAGAATAGAATAAGAAATGTAAGCGAGAATAGAATAATGAAATATGGCTGAGAATAAGATAATGAGAGAGTGGATGAGAATAGAACAATGGTGTCAAGTACACGTACCGAGACCCATTTATTGGGCAGTGCCGACCAAGCAATCACCCTATGTCTACATCCAAGTGTCCACACCGCATGCATATCACTTGGTATGCTGGTCTCGGCTCGGCACATCTACCACCCACACTCCTTGTCCTCACCCCTCACATACTCTACGCCACTTGCCATCTATTAATCCCATCATGTCCACTCCTCATTCCTCCATCCGCCTCACCTCGGGACTTCCTGTCCTTGTATTATCCTCGGCCATGGCTCCATTGTTTTATAGTCGGCCACTCCCTATTGTCCTATCCTTGGTCACATTTCTATTATTCTATCTTTTATTGTTCTATCCCCGTTTTACATTCCTTCATTCTAATTTTACTCGTTGTGGACAATAACCACATGCTCTGCATACTTTGTT
Organism: Chroogomphus rutilus; assembly: GCA_003314275.1. NCBI lineage: Eukaryota > Fungi > Basidiomycota > Agaricomycetes > Boletales > Gomphidiaceae > Chroogomphus > Chroogomphus rutilus. Next base: position 15,704 of record QLPI01003392.1, on the reverse strand, counting down.
GTCTCATATTCCTTATTCCACATGTCTCTTCTTAAACCTATATAAGTAGGGCATGCATGTACATATTTCCTCATTCTGGGTATCGACTAGGCTTAGGCCCTTCTACCTTCTTCTCCTCTGTTAAGTCCTCTACTCGGGCCGGCATCATCAGCATCCTCCCAAGTACCCTGTCTGTTCCAAATCAGTGGCACGCACGGAAGAGTAGGGTGCAATGCACGAGTACATTGAAGCCAAAGCCACTACCTCCGGCCTGTAGGACTTGGCTGCTCCTGTCCGACATCTCGGCAGTCCCGAAGTTCGTCAGTACCTGCAGCTTGACAAATAGAAAACAACTGAAGATAAAATAATAGGGTCATGACCGAGAAATAAATGAATAATAAGTGTCCCAAGGAAAATGGATAAGGGAATGGATGGAGAATGAGAGAATAGTAGAGGATAGAGGGGATAGTGATTGGCACAGGTAACCCCCGGGTATATTATGTCTACCCATACCCGTACCTGCAAAAACCCGTTACCGATTATTACAGGTACAGGTTCTTGTGGGTATGCTTATATAAGCAAGGTTCAGCACCAACTTCGCTTATATAATTGAAATTCAGTGCTAAATTTGCTTATATAAGTGAGGTTAGCGCTAAATTTGCTTATCTATAGTATAAAGTTCGATTGGTGCGCTTGTGGGCATTTTTGGTCAGCTTTGACTCAGCATTTATATAAGCCTTTCTCACGATGAAAATTTCGAATTTCCAACACCGCCAGGTCATGTGACTGGTTCAACCGCCGCGTCTCCCTTTCTTCCCCCACCGTGCAGTCCCCTGGTCTCGAGGAAACACGTCAGCGTGTGCTCGGTGCATACCATCTTCGTGTTATGCACCCACCACACGCTGACCTCTTTCCTCAATCCGCGCAGGTGCGCTGGTGTCGCCGCGTCGAACACGATGTTTTTTCTCGATGCACACGCTCCCTACACTACATACACCCCGGTCGCGCGCATTGGTGGGCTGCAGAGACTTGCCCGGGAACGCCCTGCGACGGTACGTAGCTTGGGCTGTGTGCCAGTATCGGTGCGCAATCCAAATATTCATTTTATATTTTGTAATGGAACTCTCCCTTCGCAGGGCGACGATCCATTTCCTACGCTACCGTACGTAGACACCGGTCGTGCGCATTGTCCATGGAACGATGCGGCAACACCAGCGCACGCATCTCCTGCCTCCCACCATCGCCACCCTCCCGACTGGTACGCTGGCACTCGACACGCTGCGGCGACACCTGAGCACCGCCCATCCTGACACCCCCACACGCGGCACAGAGTGCGTTTGAGGCACGCTTCAATGCGCAGTGGATCGAGCCTATGTTGGTGCAGGCTGCTTGGGTGAGTCGCCACATTTCGCGTATATGGCTTGCATGGCTAATCACTTGCTTACTCTCACGTGCGTTCACGCTAGCGTCACGCACGCAGCCGCTGCGTGACGCTACAACCTGCCTATCCTCGGCCGCGTATGCATGAAAAAACGACGAAAATGCGATCATACTCACGGTTAACCCTCTCGCTACTGGTACGTGACACGTTTTGCGTATGCACTGCGTGATGCTACAACCTCACCGTTAACCATCTCAATACCGCTACGTGACCTGCGGCCGCCATCCTTTCTTGCAAAGGCTGCTGCCACGCGTGGCAGAGCCACCTTGCAGGTGGCCGTAGGGCCGCCAGCCTTGCAAAGGTGGCCGCTAGGCCACTGTTCTTGCAAATGCTGCCGCCAGGCTAAGGCTGCCGCCAGGCCAAGGCTGCCGCCAGGCCAAGGTTGCCGCCAGGCCAAGGCTGCTGCCAGGCAAAGGTTGCCGCCAGGCAAAGGCTGCCGCCAGGCCAAGGTTGCCGCCAGGCCAAGGCCGCCGCCAGGCAAAGGCTGCCGCCAGGCCAAGGTTGCCGCCAGGCCAAGGCTGCCACCAGGCAAAGGCCGCCGCCAGGCAAGGTTGCCGCCAGGTGGCGGTGGCGCAGATAATTGAAATTCAGTGCTAAATTTGCTTATATAAGTGAGGTTAGCACTGAACCTCACTTATATAAGGGGATTTAGCGCCAAATTTCATTTATATAAGCAAAGTTGGCACTGAACCTTGCTTATATAAGCATACCTGCAAACGGGTACAGGTTTGGACCAGGTTGGAAATCCTAACCCTGACCCTTACCCACACTACCCGTACCCGCTACCAGCATGGGTTTCCAATACCCATGCCAATCACTAAGAGGGGATGGAATGAGAGGAGTGGTCCTGATAATGTACTGGATGTACCAAGCCGAGACCGCATAATAGTGAGGGATGATATGGGTAAGGGTTGGTCAGTTGGTACTGCCAAGTGAACTGGGGCTCAGTATTGTAGACTTGACAGACCCCTTGTATTCCCTTCCCTCCCTTGTTTTTAGTCAGCAAGTAGATAATACAAGGAGTAGCTATATGTATATAACCCCCCAGTTAACTGGACTATTTGCTAGTTCGAATATTGACTTAATCTGCATCCTAAAGTTCCGATTCAGTTCCAGTAAACTTTCAGACTTCCCAAAAATTAGGGACAGATAATCGAGGAGGGTGCAATACATAAGTTGAAGCCAAGTCCCTCTGACTTCAAACACTCAAATGACTGGTCATCCAACCTAATACTGTGATCAACCCTAAGTCCCCAGTGCTCCCATCTGATTCCATCCTTTCACCCCATTTGTAAATCCACCACCCCAAACCCCCACCTCTTCAGAACCTCGACCCCCTTCACGGACCCCTTCGGAAACCTCTGGAAATACCTCTGGGAGTATCGTGATAAGTGCCTGACATGTGGATTTAACAGTATATTCGTACTCACACTCCTGATTGTCATGAGTATAAAATGTGTTATGCATGTACAAGCCCTACAGACTATCACCCAGGCTTCCACCTACTGTGCATCCGTCCCCTGGGACCTACCTATCACTGGAACCAGTTTCCAGATGCCTCAGACCCTGGCACACCCTCCGGAACCATTATCTGATTCTGGATTTTTGAGCACAGACCCATGCCCATGTTTGAACATGAACAACCTGTTCCTCATGAACTACCCTTTAGTAACCCACCAGTCATCACCTTTGGAGATGCCATCTAGCTCAGCACCATCCTCAGTAGCGCCATCAGCCTTGGAACCACCATCCATGGCACCTCCCCCCTTTGTGTCACCTCCCTTTGCACCATCCCCCTTTGTACCACCTCCTATTGCACTACCGCTTGTGGCACCACTGCCCGTTGCACCACTATTCGTTGCACCACTACCTATTGCACCACCACTTGTTACACCACCATCTGCTGCACCACCCTCTGTCACACCACCCCCTGTGGTACTACCTGCCGTGGCACCACCACCTCTCACACAACCAGGAGAGGCCCCTGCCCTATGACCCAATGATGTGCCCAACCTCACCCAGGCCATTGTCATGCTAGCAAGTAACTTGGCCTGCCCCAGAAGATCAGCTCCCCATGCTGCCAAAGTCCGGGATCCAGACACCTTCAACAGATCTGATTCCAGAAAAATACAAGCCTTCCTAGTATAGTACAGCTTGAATTTCTATGACTGCCCTGATGCTTTTAACTCCGACAGTGCCAAGGTAACCTATGTGCTATTGTACCTGACTGGTACTGCCCTGGACTGGTTTGAACCAGCCATTACCTCCCCTGACGAGCAGGACTGGCTCTATGACTATAATGAGTTCATCTCTAAACTCAAGACCAACTTCAGCGCCCACGACCCAGAAGGAGAGGCCGAAGCAGACCTCGAGCATGTGCGATAACCAGCACATCATGAAATATGTAGTTGAATTCAATTGACTACCCACCTGCATCCACTGGGGCAACACCGCACTTCGTTGCCAGTTCTACAACAGGCTCCCCAGCAGGATTAAGGACGAGGTCTCCTGGGTAGGAAAACCCCACTCTCTGCTCCAACTCCACCTCCTGTCCCAGTCCATCGATGCCCGTTACTGGGAACGACGATCAGAAGTTGCTAGGGAATCCTCCTCAACCCGGAACTTTGGCCACCCCTATGACAGAGGAAAGGCCCCCATGAATATGTACCTGGCTCCTAACATGGGCAATAAGATGGCCAACTCAGGCCAACCCATGACCCTGTCCAGTGGTAGTAAGACTACCATGGATCTTTTGTCCAAACTCGGAAAAGACAAAAAAATTACACTGCAGGAGCGACAATGCCACTTTGAACAAAACCTCTGCCTCTTCTGTGGCAGAATGGGCCACATAGCCAAAGAATGCCTGAGATCTGCCACCGCAGTAACCAAGGGACATGCAGCCTCTATAATAGAGGAAATCCAGGAGGAATCAAAAGCAATGGATGCTTTGGAATCCAAAGAATAGAAGTACAGGCCTCTGACTCCAGTGCCAGTTGTTGTATTGATCACCAACGGTGCTATTCAAGCAAACCAACAGTGCATCCACTCCTACAAGTACCCCGAACACTTTCCATACTCTGACCAGCCCACGATTCTGTCTAATCATCGGAACCTTCGACCTTTCTTGAAAACAACCTCCAACCCTCTGTAATCTGTCAGACTCTAGTTGCTCGACTATCCTTGGACACACCATGTTCACCCACTATGATCTGTTGATTGACAGGGCATCGAGTAAAAAACTTTGTTCAGATTTTTCGTTCTAACTGATTCTTGGTACCACCGAGCCTGCAGTCTCTACTCAGCGCTCAATCCGACCCTCTAAAAACTCTGCTCAGGAACCCTGACCAACGTGGACCCCTACTATTGCTTAGACAAATGATACTGTGTATAGATCTCTTCTAGAACCTGTTGATACATGGTTTAATACCCATTACTGAATCATTGATACAGTTTAAACCATGAACCCCTTGAGAATTGTGGGACATCTTCTGAATTTCTGATGGCTCCACCACCATCTGGGTGATGGATCCCCAACCACTATGACTACCATGACTACGATGACCACCATGACCATCATGACCATCATGACTCCAAGCTATGAAAAACAACCTAGTTAGATGATGGGACATCTACCCTAAACAGGGGGAAAGTAACCCTCAGAAGAACCCACCAACTAGAATCACACATGACATTCATGACCCTGAAACAAGACTATATGAACAAACAATTCTATTCACTACCAAACCACATAGGACGCTCCAGGCCCTGAGCAGACCCAACCAGTGTAGAGTTGCTCTAGGTAATTAATACCTAAAATCCTGTGTGCACCGGTCCTTTTCTGTGGCAAGATAATAACACAGTCATTTGGCACAGCTGGATTATGGTCTGTGACTTATGAGGCCACTATCTGGCATGTAATGGAGGATATAAAATAGAATGTAGCATGATATGTGACTATGTGTGACCTGGGAGAGTGCCGAGAATGTCAGCCCAGGTAAAGGACTTGGGACAGGGGAAGGGAGGACAAGAAGGCGTAAACCTAGTTGATTTCCAGAACGAAGAACCATCTACATACATTGGCTACTTATATAGGCTAATAAGTGAGATGTGGAACAGAGTGGCACAAGGAATGGAGAACAATAAGGTATGAAGAATCATGTGGAAGTATTGTCCACAATGATCAAGAATAGAACAAAGGAATGTAGGCAAGAATAGAACAATAAACTATGACCGAGAACAAAAGAGTGAGTGAGAATAGAACAATAGAGAGTGGCTGAACATAAAACAATAGGGCCACTGCCGAGTGACAACAAATAGTGAGTGTCCTGAGGATAAGCGAGTGGGGGGAAGGACAGGGAATAAATGAATGACAAAGGATAGAGGGGATGGGATGAGGAAAGTGAACCAAATGATGAACTGAATGTACCGAGCCGAGGCCACACATGATATGGGTAAGGGTCGGCTGGTCGGTACTGCCGAGTAAATCGGAGCATGGTATCATGGGCTTTACATTGAGTACAATAGTCTAGACATTTCTAGACTAGTCTTGACTTGGACTTGAAGACTTGACTTAGGACTTTAACTTGAGAACTTGTTATTACAGAGATGAACCAGAGGCCTTTATATACAAAAACCAAGCAATGATGCAAAACAATGCAAGAGGTTGGCTATGTCAGTTGAATGACAAAGCACAAGAACAAAGTATACAAAATGTCACGACCACGATACCGTGCTGTCAAGACCACGATACTGAGCTCCGGTTCATTCAGTAATACCAACCGACCGACCGACTGACCTTTACCCATATTATCTTCACTATCACGCGGTCTCGGCTCGGTACACCCAGTACATCATCTAGATTACTTCTCCCATCCTATCCTTTCCACCTTTCACTATCCTCCCATCCCCTCACCCATTCTCCCCCAAACATGTGATGACCACTCGTTATCTTGGTCATGGCCCTATTGTTTTATCTTCGGTCATCCTCTATTGTTCTATTCTCACCCACTCCTTCATTATTTTATTCTCAGCCATATTCCATTATTCTAATCTTGCCTACATTCCTTATTCTATTCTTGATCACTGTGGACAATGCCTCCACATGGTTTTTCATACCTTATTGTTCTCCATTCCTTACGCCACCCTGTTCCACATCTTGCTTCTTAACCTATATAAGTAGCAGGATGTATGTAAATAGTTCCTCACTCAGAATATCAACTTGGTTTGCACCCTCTCATCCACCCCTTTCCTGTCTAAAGTCCTTCACTCAAGCTGACATCCTCGGCACCTTCGCGAGCCTCTCTCCTGTCCAAATTAGTGGCACGCACGGAACAGCAGGGTGCAATGCACAAGCATGTTGAAGCCTAGCCACCCCGAAAATGGTCTGCAGGACTTGACCAACTCCTCGGCTTTACCAAGTCATAAGATGTGCTCTGATTTACTTGGCAGTACCAACTGACCGACCCTTACCCATATCATCCCTCACCAGTGCATGGTCTCAGCTCGGAACACTCGGTTCATCATCTGGTTCATTATCCCTACCCCACCCTCCTATTCTGTATTATTCTTCCACTCCCTGTCCTTCCCCTTGCCAACCTCGAAGTGTTCCTCTTGGTTGATGAGGATCGGCTGCGGTGGAAGGGGCTATTGCCTACCCGGGATGGGGTCCGCCAGAGCCGGGGTGAGTATGACGACCAGGAAGACTGGGTGGAGATGGCTCAAGGCCTTCAGGAGTCGAAGTCGGTATGCGTGAGACCCCACTCATTCCTCTACGAGGTAGGGGCCAAGTTGCCTGTGTGCTAGTTTCTTGGACGGCTGATTAGTACAAATATTGCTAGTGTCAAGGTATACCTTGTCGCCTGGAATGAATGTCGGTGTCGGCTGGCGCCTATGGTTGTAATAAGTCGCCATGTTGTCTTTTGCCTTTACCAGGGCCGCCTTTGCTTCCAAAAGTGCTCCCTCCATCCACTCCTTGAACTCGTTCACAGACTCAAGGTGGGATGGGGGTTGGTGTGGTTCAAACCTCATCCATGGGTGTCTGCCCATATCCAGCAAGAAGGGGGACTCGCAGGTCGAGGCGTGAATGTGGTTATTGTACTGGAACTCGGCTAGGGGTAGGAGATCATCCCAGTCATCTTGCCTCTCATTGATGAAGAGGCTGATTACTGTTCCAGTTCTTGGTTCACCCGTTCTGTCTGACCATCCGTCTGCGGGTGGTAGGCCGTAGAGGCTGCCAAGCGAATGCCTAGTAAGTGGTACAGCTCCTGCATGAATTCGCAGACGAACTAGACCCCTCGATCGGACACCACCACCCTCGGCAACCCGTGCAGCTTCCACACATGGTGTAGGAAGAGTCGCGCTGCTCTGGCTGCCGTTACTGTTGTGTGAGTTGGTATGAAGTGTGCCCATTTTGATACCGAGTCTACAACGTTCATCACGGCATCATACCTGTGCGCGTCGGAGAGCTCCACTACAAAGTCTACACTTATGGCATCCCATTGTGCCTTGGGGATCAGGAGCAGGTGGAGTTCCCTGGCAGGCCATTGTCTCTGGACCTTCGTCTGTAAGCACAGGTCGCATGTCTTGGTGTACTTGCTGATGTACCGAGACATGTGAGGCCACCAATAGTTTGGGAGACGAGTTTGAGGGTCTTCCAGCAACCAGGGTGCCTGGCTACCTTGGATTCGTGGTGATGGGCTATGATCCATCGCCAGAGGCCTCCCACATCTGGAACATACGCCTTGCCTCGGAAGGTCAACAGTCCATCGGCTTCCACCCATTCGGCCGAGACCAACGACTTCCCTCCTGCTTCCTGCAGTTTCCTCACCACCTCCATCACTTCGTCCTCTAGTGTTCCTTCAGTTAGCGCCCTCTTCAGTTCTTGGGCAATCCCCCGCTCTTCTCCCTCCAGCACCACTCCTTCTAGGGCCCGTATCGCAAACAGCTCTGGTTGGAGCAAGACTAGGTCGCTATTGTCGCCCACACCCAACCCATGGTCTGACCGACGCGAAAGTGCATCAGACTTCCCCATCGCTACTCCCGGTCTGTGCCGCAGGTCGAAGTTGAAATGCAAGAGGTAGAGGGACCAATGGGCTTGTTGCCAGTTCAACTTCTTTGAGGATCGGAAGTACTCTAGGTTCTTGTGGTTGGTCCAGATTTCGACACGGTGTTCAGCGCCCTCTAATAAGTGTCTCCACTCCTCTAAGGCTCGGATGATAGTTAGCATCTCCTTATTGTAGATCTTGTAGTTCCTCTCCACTGGGGAGAGGCTTTTTGAGTAAAAGGCAATCGGGTGCCACTTGCCATCCTCACGCGACTGCTGCAAAAGGACTGCCCCCATGGCTACATCAGAGCTGTCTGCTTCCACTCGGTAAGGGCAGGTATCGTCGGCGAACCTGAGGATGGGCACCGTCGTGAACTTCATCTTGAGCCCTTCGAAGGCTGTCCATTCCTCGTCTCCCCACTTCCACTTCACGTCCTTCTTCACAAGTTCGAACAACAGCCTGGCGTGGTGCAAGAACTTCTCGATGAACCTCCAATAGAAGTTGGTGAAGCCAAGGAAGGCCTGTACCTCTTTTCGGTTTGACAGAGTCGGCCAACCTGTGACCCCTTCTACCTTGATGGGGTCCATCTCCACCTTGCCATGGGATATAATGAGGCCCAGGTACTCGATCCTCGTCCGTTCAAACTCACACTTCTCCAGCCAAAGGTAGAGTTTGTGGGCCCTTAGTTGTTCAAGGACCTCTTGGATGACCCGTCAATGCTCTTCGAGAGTCTCGGTGAAGATGAGGATGTCATCCAGGTACACACACATGTGTCCCTCCATCACAAGGTCCTGAAAGATGTCGTTTATCATGGTCTGGAATGTCACAGGACTGTTAGTGAGGCCGAAGAACATGACAAGGGGCTCAAACAGCCCTCGGTTCATGTGGAATGCCGCCTTCCACTCGTCTCCTTCCTTGATCTGCACATTGTTGAACCCCCATCGCACATCCAACTTGGTAAAGTACTTGGCCCCCCAAAGTTGGGCAATGAGCTCCGAGATGATGGGAAGGGGATACCAGTTCTTCACTGTCATCGCATTGAGTACCCGATAGTCCTGGACCAGTCGGAGGGAGCCGTCCTTTTCCTTGATAAAAAACATGGGGCTTCCCATGGGGGATTTCGAGGGGCAGATATGCCCTGTACGGAGGTTCTCTTATAAGAACTCATCCAGTTCTTGCTGTTTGCTCAGAGAGAGGGGGTACACTTTGCAAGCCGAGAGTTTCGCTCCAGGTTCCAGTTCAATAGCATGGTCCCACGTCCTCTGCTTGGAGAGGGAATCGAAGGATTCCTTCTCAAAGAGGTCATTAAAGTCCTGGAGATAGGGCGGGATCATCCCTTTCTCTTTTGGGGGAGTGCTCCAGAGTGCCCATTTGGCCAGTTGCTGTGCAGTTGTGGCAGCTGCAATAGTGGCGATCGGGATGTTTGGGGGGGCTACAGTTGCAAAAAGGCGATCACCTGGTTCGAGGAAGGGCACACCATCGTCAATACTTTCGCAGTCTTCTGACTCATCAGTCATCATGCCTGGAAAGGGGCTGGTCCGGAGAGCCCGAACCGCCATTTCCTCTTGACGTTCTTTCTGTAACTTAACCCAGCAGGTGTGGCATTGGGCAGAGCACTGGCTTAGCGTGACCTCTTGTGTACACCAGTTGACTCTGGGGTTATGATTTCAGAGCCAGGGATAGCCAAGGATCATCTTGTGCTTCCCCAGATTAGTCATGGCAAACATGGCCCGTTCCGAGTGGTCTTGATAGTGTAAGATCACATCGACAACGTGTCGGATTGCTCCTCCCTCATTTGGGGTACCGTCAACGTTGTACACTGGTGCAGGTCGGGTCAACGGGCACAGGGTCAATCTCTCGGCAACCGCAAACTTTTGGTCTATAAACAGTCCTGTGGCCCCGCTGTCTAGTAGGGCGGTTACGCCCTTAACCTCTTTGGTGTCGGTAGTCTATATCTCTACCTTGAGGTTCAGCAAATTCGGCAAGGGGGTGGAAGCCACTACATATTGTTTTGGGAGACCATGTTCCCAACATTTTAACCTAGGGAGGGGGAATAGTTGTTTCGGTGGAGTTGGCTCGGGAGTGTCTGTATCGCTTACGGCTGAGGCATCATCATCTGAATACAGGGTTGTATTCTCCATATCAGAGTCTATAGACAGAGCAGCAAAGCAATTAAACAAGGGCAGCGAGGGCACATCCTTCACTCACTGCCTTGGGCAAAATCCCCCGAATCCATATCTTCAACCTCTCTGGCCTCGTCGGTATCTCAAAGGTCCGCAGAGACCATCCAGTACTCTAGCATTTCTTCATGCTCTTCTGCCGTCATGAAACGCACATCATATGCCTGAGGGCAGTCTCAGGCAAAGTGGCTGGCCTTGCCGCATCGTCGGCACATGAGTGGCAGGGGATACCATCACCTAGTTGCGTCAACGTCCATTGGCATGGGCCCAGGAGGTGGTATTGGGGGGATGAGGGCCAACTATGTTCTAGGGGGTATGGGAACAGCTTGCCTGGTTGAGGGTTTGACAAGCTTCGGCTAGGCTGTGGCACAGAGGCATGCAGTGATGGGAATCAAGGCCCCTGGAAGGCTTTGTTTGCTGCGCGTGTGAGAGCTACCACTTGTGCTGTGGTGTACCATGCCGAGATATCATCATCCTTCGGTCTCCCATCTAGCATCAGCATGATGTGACTCTGGATCATGGGGTCGAGGCCTCGCCGGAACTTCATGACGATGGACCGTCCATCCATATACTCGGCCTTTCCGACTAGGTCTTCAAATTGGTCGATATACTCGTCGACCAAGCACTTGCCTTGGTGGTACTGGTGCAACTCTAGTTGATTTGCTGCCTCAGTAGCCTTGTGCAGGGGATAGAAGTGTTCCCGAAAGGCTTCCGTGAAGGCCTTCCAGTTGGCATAGAGCGGCTTGCCTGTTTTTGCTTCGTGCACAAACACTTGGCCCGAGAAGGTCGCGGCTCTCCTGGTCTTCATAAAGGACAGTGCCCAGAGGATCTGGGACTGCTCATTGGGGAAATCAGCAGTGCAGACACCGAGGTACAAGGTGCAAGACTGCATGAATGCTCGCCCGTGTGAACGGTCACCATTGAACTCGGAGGACTTGGCGGGCTCTACCATTCATTTCACGGGCTGCCGAATGCAGGTATGGAGGCCAGCCACTAAATTCGTAGTGGTCACCTGTAGCACATTCAGCCTTGTCTCCAGATCCTGTTTCTCTCTTCTCTCTCTCAGTAACTCCTGTTCTATACCAGCCAGTCGGCCCAATAACTCCTGGGCTGACGGCAAGTCCATGAAGGGTAAGGTGTTTTTTGTAAGTGAATGAGGAGGGGCTGCCACTGTTGCTGCTTCTGAAGAAATTCGATTCGGAGTCATATGAAGGAGCAGCCGGTACTCGAGGGAGAGAGTTTTCTACTGTAAGAGCAACCTAAGCAGGCGTTCTACCCTCGGGCGGCGCACTGGCGAAGGGGGATCCAAAGTTTTAGTATGGTACCTAATACATGGTGACTAGCCTACCTGGCGAAGGGGGATCCAAAGAGAAAACTCTAGGGAACCCTTCGCCCACTGACTACTGTATATAAGCACCATTGTATGGTGCTCTGTGCTCTACCGGGCATCACCCTCTGTACTGACCGGGAAGTTCGGCCAGGGCCTCGATGCCAGGAGCGAACGACGAAAGGAGGGCCAATGGTTATAGTTGACACTTCTGAAGGGTACCCACCAATAGTGATGATTGTTCAGTGTGCGGTACGTTCTGTACTGCCATGAGTGGGCCGAACAGATCTTGGTCGGTGGGTGTGGAATACAGGTGAGCTGGTACCAGTCGGGATTCATGATCGGGGGTTCCCCTGACAGATATGCTGGTCTAGATGTCATTCCAAGAAATATGTATGGTTCTTGGCTTTCTGAGAAATAGACTGCATCTCCTATCACATATGACTGAATGTAGATTGGATGGGATCTTCTTTTGAGTGAGAAATGTGCTGGGGGAGGTATGCAAAGATAATGATGTGTTAATGGTTCTGCCTGGATGTGTGTGTCCTGGGTGTTGTAGCATTGCATGGGAATGAGTTCTGAAGAAGACATGATGACAAATTGGGAGTCTGAAGATTGGAGTGCTGAATAGAATGGTTGGCTGTATGATGTGGTGACAGTGAAGGTGATATGGGATGAGCACTGTTGGAGTTGAATTTGTAACATGGTTGAGATCGATCACTTTACTGTCATTGGTCTACTGGACTTGGCTGATTCCATGCCAGCATTGTGAAGTCGGTACTTTTGCATTAGTACTCGGCCCACGCAATGTTGGCATTTTTGGTGCCTGATATATACTGTGGATCCTCTTGTAGAAAAGTGAGAATAGAGTCATTTTCTGGTGATTTTATAGGCCTTTGGTAAATGTTAATTATGTAAGAGTTAATTACAATAAGTAATTAATTTACTCTTATTTGGCTAACAAAAATATTTAATATTTAATGGTAGTCAAAAAAGACTGATTTGGTGGGTTTGTTGTTGAAGAGAGATGTTTGGACTATTGGATCCCCTTTTCAGAGGGCTACTCTGGTCTAGCAGCGCTCCGTTGCTATTCCATTGGTTCAGCTGTCCTTTGTTCTATGTCAAGTATCTGAGCCAGAAATATTCTTGTCCTTCAACCAGCGGGTTTTCCTAACACTAATGTGTCTAAGATGTACCAAACCGGGCTATTTTAGAACCAACAATCTGTCTGGGGTAAGTCTGATATTTAATTTTAGATCATCATTCATCAGAGCCATTATTTTGATTGATTTCTGTCGCTGAGGGTTTTCCACATCGTGCGCAATCAACTACGTAACACGATCCAACGATATTTTACGCTCTTCTCTTCGGCCGCGTCGTAATTTGGCCTTGGAGATGAGTAGGCCTTCCCTAAGCCGGAACCAATTTTGTTCATGCTACGGACGTTCGACCACCAGTCTTTTCTTGATCACAACTTAAACCTACAACTCACCAAGCCTGCCCCAGATCTTCGGTGCTCCATAAACATGTCTATGTAGTTATTTATTACTTCGCTCTTGGTTAGCCATGTTACGGTTGGAAAAACTTATGATTCTCATAGTATACTAAAGTTATGATCACAGGGAGCGCTCTACCCAAGCACGAACAAACGGACTGCCATCCTAACTCTTCAAATTTTTACAGCTTTTGAGATCTAGTCGGCTACAGTGAAGACTTAGCCGGAGCGCCAAAAACCGGCGAATTCATTTAAGCCGGCAACAAATCTACTCAATCGCCAAGCCATGACCCTGAACCGCCGGTTCTTAGGCTTATTCCGGCTATAAAGATGCCACGTGAGCACACGAATTGCGGTGTTATTCCCAAGGTGTATCCATTGTGATGTGCGGATTTCATGTCTGAGTGAGATATCTTCCAGCTTTCTCTATCCTGTCAACCGCCCTGAAAGATCGTCCATTGCCTGTGAAGGTTCACTAATACCTTAATTTCCTACCGTGCGGCTCGAATCCTTGAGTTTGATTCTGAGTCGGGGGTGAATGTGAAGCGTGAGGGTGCACTCGAGGGAAACGGTGTATCTCGGCATGATAGCTATTTTAATTTCCGAGTAATGTATAGCTCTGAATATATGAGGGTCAGGACTCCCTTGGTCAAGCCTCGCCAACCATATTCCTCAGGACAACCTGGAATAGCGCGCTGTTCAAATGAAAGTGATCAATCCGAACAAGGACGCGGTAAATGATTCGCTGAACCTTCTTGAGAAACAGACATCGAGAGCAAGCCGACGTGAGAGAGAGACGTGATAAGCGGTCGAAGAGTCGGAGAAGGAAGAGAATAAGCACTACATCAAGAAGGTAAATGGCGTAGGCTTCGACCGATGGATGATCGATGCTGGTGATCCACATCGGGGAAGGGATTAGCGGGCGACTCTCAAGCCTACCTAGCCACCAGCCGCCGCGAAGGGTTTGTCAATATGGGCACCTATTACCACAGCTTAGAGTGTCATCGGTAAGCATGCAGGTATGGATTGAGTCATAATTAACTGCGTTGGTGTACAACGGCGAAATGGGCGAGCGGAGAAATTCTGGATCCGGACGAGGGATCGGCGGGATGAGGAATACCAGCGCTCAGCGCATCGCAACCCAAGAATGCAAGCTGGCCAGGTTTCCCATTCACACACTAGACGCCCAGAGAACAGACTCAGCGGCATGCGTATGTAAGCTTAATCATGAGCCATCATGCAGCCTCTATGCGCAGGTTCAAGTTGTTAGAGAGAGCAGAAAAGGGTGTGAGGAGTAGGTGCTTTTGACCATTTCAAAAAACCCTACGATGGCTATTTGATGCCCGGGTCGATGGAGACCAATGGTTCTTAGCAAACTGATTAAAATTCTTAGTTAGAATGTTGCTGTATTTCTCATCTGCAGTCTGACTAAGCTTGTGTGAGAGCGCTGCGGATATCTGGAATCGGGAATTGATGGTAGGTGTTCTCCAAGAAATCGCTACTGGATACATTTTTCTGGTGGTTCGCAAGGACGACTAACGATTTCAGCAACACAGATTGAATGGGATAACTGTGTTTTCCCAAGTTCATTTCGGTTGCCACTAGAGAAAGCAAACCTACTTCCCACGAGATGAAGTGGCAAGCGAGCCTGAGAAGTGAGAATCTGAGTTCACTCGTTTAGCTGGAGTCTGGCGGTGAAAAGAATATTTTCTGTATATTGTGCATGATCGAGTCCATTGGTGGATGCGTAGTGTATAACAGCCTTACGTGTTCGGTGAATGTCAACCGCAATTGGCCTTTCTTCAGGTTTGACCACACGAAAGCTCCACAATGCGGCTGTGAGAGAAGACCCATGGGGAATCGTTACCCGTGTTCCTATATTGCACTTCCCAGGTGAATCTAGCTGCGCGGCAGAGCCACCAAGGAACATTGAAGGGATGTGTCTCAGCTCTATCCCGGCGACAGGATACTGTGATGGATATGCAGAGCCAATCACCGACTTACACACGTGGTTCCTGTCATTGGTAAAGGGCTGTGACAGGTGTGACAGAGCGTCTATGATCCGGATCCGCTCTGTTTTAGACGCCGCCCTCCAATGGCCTTCGTCCGAGCTATATAAGCCACCCGGTTCTGCAAGTGCAATCACCACCACCAACAGCTAGAAATGGAATCCCACTCAATGCACCTACTTGAAGAGCAGCGCGTCGACGAGTATCACGACGACAACCGTGTGCTCGGG